>JABUQX010017976.1:0-31245 GCA_015478945.1 Trachelipus rathkii
ATGCACATGTCAATATTGAAAGAAGAAATGATGAGTATTGTCTTATATTATTAATCATTAATTATTAAAGTATATACATATTATATGTATATATATTATTATAGTCTACCAGAGTAATACTATGCATTCAAGAAAATGATGGTTGATAAATTCTGTAACTGGTTTATTTAAATCCGAGTTCAGAAACAACTTGATTAAGTGTCAAGTAATATTCAATTTCATTATCTACTTAAGAATACGATTTGGGATTCGGTTAAGCATCTTATGCTGACGAATCCTAAGAAGACAAACATCAGACTATGATATATGAGAGGGAACTTTTTACATATGTGGGACAGTTGGTATCTTATATTATAAGAGAGCGAGACACGTGGCTTCAATAGTAGATCATAACGATATATAATGATTTGGTATAATATATATTAGGAGAAGAGAGAGGAGAGTTATGGATGAAGAAGTGTACAAGAGTAGATTGAATTATATAGTAGTTCATACTGTAAAGAGTTCCTAGAGAGAATGTCTACAAAGTAGATCTTTATTTATTTAACAAGTCATAAATCTATTCAATTTCTTATATATATGAAAAACATTTATTATTTAATATTCATTGTCTATAATCGTAAAGAATGTATTTAAACGATAGTATTCTCTCTTTTTTTTCCTTTGTAAGTCCCCAACTTTTTCACTGGAAAATTTTGTAGTCTTTTTCTGATGATTTAATTTCTAATTTATTAAACAGTATATGTACTTACATGAGATAATATAGTTTTCTATTATCTTTAATACGTAATATTAAAGATTACATTATTGGTTTCTATATGTGCAACTTATCTTGCACTTGATCTACTAGCCTATCATGTCTATATACTCGTTTCGTTACTATAGTTAATCTTCTTATCTATTAATGTACTTCTATTACTTTAAGTCTTACCTATCATTTCTATTAGCTCTATCTTCTATTATCTCTTTATCTATACACTTTACTTTCTGTCTTCTTCTTTATCACTCACTTTACACTTCTTATCTTCTTCTTTATTATTACTTCTTACTTCTATTACTATTATTATCTATTATTCTATTCTTTACTACTTAATATCTATCTTATTGCTTCTCTAACATTACTTTTGATAACCTGCATCTATTACTCTCCTCGAGCACGCTACGACGCTATTCTCGATGTGGGGTAACATTCCTGTTCTTAACAGCTCTGCTTATCTGTAATGGTGGCTGGTCCACAAGCTGCGGAAAAACCTTTCTGCTGTTAAACCATATTATAAGGATGGTGGAAATTTTTTGAGCACTGCTACCCGTGAAAATATATCTGCGTGTTACACTTGCGCACTTCCACGGAGAAGTTTAAATATGAGTTCATATTATGTATAATAATTAATTAGTGTAATAAATGAAAGGGATATACAGTATATGGCTGAAGGAAGAAAATGGATAAAATTGATATCCATTAAGGCGCATAAAATGTATATTAATATTAGAATTAGGACTGACATGTTCAACAAGTTATTACGAAGAATAAATAGCTTGAGACGTTTGTCGGGTATTTAATCCCAACTATATTAAGTTATAATCTGTATTTCATGTTACAATAACCAGAACATTATTTTCATTCAAAGCAATGCATTATTGAGGACTGTTATCTTTAAACCTTACTATTATCTGGATCTGTTGTGGATAAACAAAGAAGAGAATATGAGCCAGGCAATGTTCCTAGGTCTTTCAGATGTTTTCCGTGTAGAGCAAGCTTAATATAGAGTGAGAGAAAGCAGTTAGATATATAAACGCAAGTTAACGGTGAGTGGATACACTCACATACATTAGCTGAAGAAGCACTTAACAAATCTCTGAAGATAGTCACGGGTTTCACTATGAGACTGCACTCTCTGGCCTCTACTCTTCGCGCTCCTAGTAAACATTCTATAGGACCCAGCAGGTACCTTACGTTTTTCTCTTCTCTCCTACACCTTGAAGGTTCTTTGGCAATAAGCCTGCGCAATGGAGCGAGATGTCGTACTACTGGTAATTCCTCACGACAAATACAGTAGCTCACTGTTGGTGTAAAGTATGTCTACAAACCTCTCATCTATGAAAAAGATTTAAAAGCTGAAACCGGATGAAGAAGCCGTAAAATAATCTGTGGATGATGAGAAGGCAATTCGTCCGCAGATGTAGGTTGACCGTGAACCCTAGTCTTAAATTCTTAGAGTACGTAGGGTATACTCAACCTTCTTATTTCTAACACAGAACCTTCGACGTATACCTGTAAGCCGGAAATGCCAGCGCGTGCATGAGACATAGTATACATATCATATTACAAAGACATCATCATACTTCTAACTAGTCAAGATATCCTGAAACAACTAAATACAGACAAGGTGCTGACGAGGAACGGAGGGGTGGAGAACTCATTTTTTTACCATTTCCTGCCTAACTATAATTCTAGTAAATGCTTCTCTACAGTTACATGAATTTCCTCTCAGTCTATTTGATGTTCTTAGAATAATGAGATAGGGTGAACGCGTCGCTGAGATTACAAGATACTTAACGCACTACCAGCCCAAATGAACGGTACTTCACTACTCAATTACACTATTTCTACAGTGTAATCACCCATAGCTCAAGCCTATTCCTTCAAGCGTCTCCTCATGCACACATGCCTTTACTCGTATGCACTACTTGAAAATTCAAGAAGCTATCGACATATAAACATACCATTCTATCAGAGATCAAGATCATCTAAAACCATTTGGCGAATATATATATTACCATGTTTTGGTAAAAGAAAGACGAAGAGCCCTCAAGATTTACATTTTATAGACATATCAGAACTCAACATAAAGCACTTATCCGATCACAAGTATTACGTTAGTATTTTAGCTTCCCAAATGATATGACAGCTAATACCAAGTAAAGTTGAATCATTATCATTATACACAACATAACCTGAAAGAAAGAGGTGTATCGGTTATTTTAAATTTCAAGTATATACATTATAACATACATGAGAAGCGTATCTTATACCAAGGTGCAATGCAGAAATTATTAAGGCCCTGCAGTAGATCTCATCTAAATGGCCCCTAATTAAGCTTGACAGTTAGGAGGAAACAAATTTGCTACAAAAGCATATATAGAAGTAATAGACGCTGAGGTGAAGTTATATAAGACATTATTAAAAAGATAATAATCCTAAGTAAAGAGCTTGCCCAATAACGGTTCTAGGACAATTCAGGACTAACTCATCTATAATATTTTAAGAAAAAATTGACTGTTTAGTAATTTTTTAATCTATCTCCTTTAATCTTTATATTGATGTCATGGATATAATAGTAAAGATTACAAGAACACTATTATGTGGAGTTAATAGTCATGATTATATCGCGTTACAGAACTGTGATAGAAAGGGGATGATATACAGGGGGCTATACCTTTACTGTATCAAGACATGCTAAATAAGCAATTTCTCACGATATAGCGCAAGAATTATAATTATTATTTGGATTATGTTCCATGTCCGTTCTTTACATCCTGAACTGCACGCACACTAAATAAATAAAAAAGCAAAGACTTATCGCTAGGTTCAGGATTAGCATGTCTGATAGGATGATCTTTATAAGATATACACAATATAAGCATTACTCTGATTCTAGTCCGTATCAGGCATATGTCGTAAAGTGTAATTAATATTGTAGTATGAATACAGTTAAAGTTCGACAACAAGTGTTGGTAATAGTGCCATTATTATTAGCATATAATATGATCGTGATCAGTCGCTCACTGTATGTGGAGAAAATGAGAATAAACTATGTTTACTTAGATTGTAATTTAGATGTTTAATTTATATTATTAATTTAATATACTATATTATATAATATAATATGATTATATATATATATCATATAATAATATAATATCTTATAAATATAGTATATAATATATTATATATTATAATTATCTATTATTATATATATATTTAATATTAATAGTTAATATTATATATTAGTATAAATATATATTATATTCAGTTTTAATGAGTTTGTTCGTTGTTCTAATTTGCTTACTTGTGGACAAAATAAATAATAAATAAATATTATCATTATTAAATTAATTAGTGTTTATATATATTTATATACCTTTTATCTCTATCTTAAAACTCGACGCATATATATTACTTTTCTACTGATACTAGTATTGAGTTTCAGTTCTTGAAGCTTTAGTTTTCAAGTATACACATGTTTAAAAAAAAAACAGACATTTTGATTACTTTTTTAATGCCTTAAAATTAGACGAATAAACTAATTTACCGCTCCTTCTGTCATCATCGTTTTTTGTTTTCATCTAATCTTAGATTAATTTTAAATAATTTCTTGATTATGTCAGCATATAATCACTGCATACCCAAGAGGCAGATGATGATGTGTTAATTATGATGAAAGCCTGTAGCATCACCATAAACGATATAAATGTGAAAAGGAAGCTTCTATTACGTTTGATAGGATTAAGAGTGTTAGTCCATCGTATAGGAGTTTATCCGAGACATTAAGCTCAGGAAAGAGTATGATTAAGCATATAAGAGGGCGAGGAGGCTTTCATCATCTCCATAAAATGGGTTCCCCAGTAAATTTCCTACCGGTATAAACCATAGCCCTATCTACTGGTCCTCGATATGATGTTAACGGCAAGCTGTAGATTTGTACCGAGTATGGTTTAAAGTACACGAGCTCGCCAATACATAAATGATAATTTTACTGATAAATACGTGTTTACATTGTTTCAGGTATTAGGTAGGCCATATATTTATGGTAATATTATAGTTTCAGAATATTGATGAAAACCTTTAGCTCAATAAATATCTAACTATGACGTACATTGAGAGGAAATTATAGAGAGTGACTGAGCGTATTGCCAAGAATGCTGTGGACGGAGACCAAAGTGAGCATCTGAGTTTTCTATGTCGCGAATGAATTTCATGATATTTAGTTAAAGAGGCAAGATCAGACTAAGGGGTATTTACAATACATTATCTCAGTGAGATAAAAGCAGCGTATAGTTGTGATATAGAGGACGAGCGCACTATCAAGGAAGAAAATGCTACGCGGTAAATATATTTATTCACCTACTACGCCATTGTGCTATACTTTTTAAGTATATTTTATGAGACATACTACAAATAGTACTTGCTCTATTCTTATAATAGAATCGTTACCACAGTATACTATAAAAATCTACCCCGATCTAAGATAATGATTCGTAAATATTATTGCTAACGATAAGCGTGGTCTGTATCACAAACGAAGTAGATTCAGTGAAATAAAAGGATTATTATAATATTCAAGTAGTTTATGCATAGGTTGATTCATGTGACGAGTCTCCAGATAAGAGGTACGGAAAGTGTATAGGTAAATAGGCTAACTAGCAGAATTTCAAAGATCTAACAATTCGAGAATACTTATCCCTTATGAGGATTTAAAACTTTATAATTTAATCTGTAGAGGATTTATACGGTAAAGATATAAAGTAGCATATGCGGTTTTTATAAACAGAGGAATTACAAAAATCGCTTCAATCTCTGAAAGATATCTTGTATATGAAATAATATGAATAGCTATTTAGGTACTCATAGAGAAAGGAATGAGGTCGAATAAATCAAGTATCATTGTTAAATGGTAGATAATTCCCTGACAAGATTTATAACTCGTAATATAAATAAGACAAGCTGAAATTAAGTAATCAATTAATATTCAAGATCATTATGAGACTCATGATATTGCGATGTATACAGACTTACTATCTATTTAATCTCTGTCCTTCTCGGCTTCATGAATTTCTACTAAACCTGTATATCATCTCTCGACTTTTACAACTAGCAGAGTTCACTGAATATTACACCATTATCATATTAGAATTAAGAGACGTTTAATGAAGTTAGTGATAATTGTGGTGAAGTGATTATTAAACTACAGTGATAGTTTTGAGATAAATGTATTTTCGCATAATCTTTACTGGATGAATGTGTTACAGAAGTGTTAAGAGCGTGTTTTAGATAACTATATTTGATTGTAGATAGAACACTAAGAGGCTTTACGTCTAAAACCGCGTTACTATCATATGATGTAACGTATATGAGGGAATAAAGTACAAAAACCACCTATAGTGAAAAGGGAGGGTAGTATTAGTGGGATAAATAAGTTATAAAAAAACTTATTATTATTAATAATATATATTATATGATATGTAATATAGTATATAAGTAATGAGGAAATCCTATTTTAAGTCAGTTTCTGCATATTAAGTTCATAGTACATTATTTTAATATAATACGGGGGTATAATCGTTATATTTAGCGACTAGTAAATTATATGGAGAGATTCTACATTACAAACACAGATATTCATCCCTTCTGATGACCTGAGGTATTAATTACTTTAGAGATTACAACGGCAAGGCATTGAACCTTAAAGAGATATATAGACGTTATTCCTCAGGAATCGTTACAATGGCAACGGAAACACTGTCTATGATAGAACGTAAAGGGGTTTATGTATACGATAGTCCTATACTATGATGTACCTATTACTACTGCTAGTAAAAGGGTCATGAAAACAGTGGATAAAACGAACATATAACCAAGGAATAATTAAATAAATCGACGAGCAAGACAGGGGTGTTCATTATACTTATAGTTTACCTCTAGATAATACTATACATCCTTGGAATGGTGTATCAGTATACACTATGATATCGATGAGTTCGAGCAACTACAGTATTAGATGGGTGAAATAACTTAGCTATCAACTCTATTGTTTAGTGAGTATAGTGTATATTATTTAGTTTCCCTGAAGAGAGTCAAAGGTACATGAAACATTCTCATAAATTCAGCTATCTATCTACATCTAGACAGGTCACAGATGCGATCTATAAGAGTAACATATAATAAAGACGTGTCAAAGGACCGGCCATTTTCATTTATCAATGATGGCACAATTGATTGTGTAAAAGTATCAAACATCAAGAAAAAAACCCAAAGTGCTTCACATACATGCTCAAATCGACGGAAGGCGCTCGCTGACACAGCTCGTATAACCACATGCAGGCTAGAGTGACACAGATGCGACACTAGTATGCTAACTATGAAAACGAAATCTTAATTCAAGACAATAGCAATGAAGTCGAGAGAGCGACTAGACGGCGCAATGATCGAGCATGCAGATATATTTCTGACTGTCATGAATGGAGTTGCGCATCTCATGTTACACAGCTAGTTTGAATGACGATACTAGTACCTTAAGCAATGGGGATAAATAAGCGGTCCAAATTATATATATTACTAATCCTAAGTAATAAGTATATGGTGAAAAGAGTATTCATTGGTTCGAGATCAAACAAAGATAGATCACGTCTTGGAGGATTTTTACTAAGTTACTGCGCAAGTCTGAGCTCATTCTATGCCCGGTAGTTTAGAAGTAAAAGGAGGTGAATATACTAAGGTAAATAAAAGCTAATATAAAACTAAGTTATAGCGCACGATGCATTAAGATAGTAGTCAGAAACAGGTAAGCCTAAATCTCGTGCCATCGATTTAAAAGGCGATTGCTATGAGAGTTTCTGATGAGATGTACTATATACAGAGATTAATTAGATATATACGACAATAGATAAGACGTATAAATTGACGGAGACAGGGTAGGTGTTATATTAAAGTATAAAGACATCTAGAATGGACACTACAAACGGAAAAAATGCCAAAGAACGAAGTAAGTGCTCTGAAGAAGAAGAAGAGATGATGATACTAATAAAAGTAGTCCTATATTAAGTAAAAACCTCATCATAGTATGTCGGAAAACCCTAGGCTAGAATTGTACGCTAAAAATCTTTATCAAAAAACTGTATTGAGTAGTAATATCAACTACATTTAAACTACTAGTTGTGTCTTTAACTTCGTCTCTCGCTAACATGATATATAATTGGAAGACACTGATACTGTAAGTAATCATTTATGTTCATATTATTCGTCATAGCACCTATAGACCGACAAGATGCATTTTCCTCACCTGCTTAGTCCAGATCGTGTCCTGCAGGCGCAATTGGATCTCTTCTGCGATGAATCCTACTCAAAGATCAGCGTGTAGTGACTAAGACAAACTTCATCAGCATTAACCCACCCATGTAATCGAAATAAACCAGCCACTTAGATCAGTTCCTTAGAGTTCAATACATTAGGTACCAGTGTCACACTCAGACAGTATCATAGTATCCATTCTAATGTATCATCATAATAAAATAATAGTCAAACATTCAAAACACGAAATTTTAATAATCAACAATTCATCCCATATAGTTTTTCAAAATGTGAATCATATTTGCTTTACACTATATGCCGATTATACTTAAAGCAATTTGAACTTTCAATATTATTTGTTTTCATTTGCATATAGACATTAACCCGATATATGTGTAATATGTGATCTATATTATACTCAAGAACTACAACGAGTTCTCATTTCACAAGTATAATCTTTATTACATGCATGAGCTCAATTATCCATTAAATAAGAGTAACTACTAGATATATTTATACTATAGTAACTTTATCTGATGATGCTTAACAGGGGTTTCCTAACGCATTACCAATCATGATAGTCTAGTTCGTATCTTAGCGAGCGTATACAAATGGAATGAAGGATTCGACAGAATCACTCGGACTATAAAAGGCGGACTACTAATAAAGTTCACATATAAATAACAACTTGACTGAAATTAGTATACGGAGTCGTATTAATAGGCGAATTATCTCTCAGGAAAGACTTATTTGCCATACTTGTAGATGCCTAGAACTCCGCTTGTCCCTGATTCATAGTACCGAAATATCGGCATTTAAAATAAAAAGATATAATTTACTGAATTGCTTACTACAAAAATGCATGTCCAGTAACTTATCTTACTATACTGTTAGAGCTTTTAATCTTATAATGGTTAGAACTAGATAATTGAATGTATAATATAGCCAAAGGATTTGGCAAATTGAGATAGTACGCTTTAACAACCACAGTCCAGTACCAATCAGAAGAAGTTAGTAATATTAAACCAAAGTTAAATTTTTATAATTCAACTCATTAGGTAATACATAGCATTATAACACATATATAAAACATCTTTCCATGAAATGTCAAGAATTATCTACCTCTAAATAAACTCTACCCAAAGAGACATCGAAGTGCATATTCAGTAAGTATAGAACAGTATATTATATTATATAAAAAAAATTCAACACAATATATAAATATCCAGTCCTACTTTTCAACCTAGGTATGATTGTGTACTAGTTTTATACATGATAAAATATAGTGTGGAACAGAGCATACGGACAGATGATTATGAAAGGTGTCCGAATAATAGGGTATCCATATTACTTTTAATATGTTGACGTAGCAAGACCTTTCCATGTAATTTTAATATTATGACGCTAACACTTAGTTCTGCGGTGATAGTGGTACTTCTGGAGAATGAACCTTGAAAGGATACGCGACGAATAGGTAACTGTATGTCGTATATGATCTCAGTCTAAGATCTTTCAAGCTTGTACGCTAAATCATTAATCACATTGCTCGAGAAATTGAGTGGGATTATTAGCAAAGTAAATTGTCATCCGCAAATATCGTCTCATTTATGGTCGGAGAGTCTGCAAGACAATCCATTTAACCGTTAATGTCATGCGAGTTTTCATGGTAAGCGACCACGCATACCATGATGATATATGTGAGCAGAGACCCTCGTATTGGGTAGGTGTTGATGAAATCTAGGCATCAAAAGATTGACTGAAGTTGAGGAGTAGTTAAATATCTAAATAAATGAGTTATATTATTTGAAGAAATGCAAGAAAAGCGCGAGCCGCGGAAGTAATATTTGCAGAAATTGGGTGTTCCTATTTAATAGTACGCGACTACAGAACTACGTTATTTGAGAATAGGTAAGGATAGAGGAAAGGGGGACTCGTCGTAGTTCAACATAATTTCTACATCGGAGAGTGTGACTATAGTCGAGTGCCACTGAGATTTTCTAGGGCTGAGATAAGGAGGTATTATGAAAACGAGAGAGAGAGAGAGTATGTGTTTTGAATTTATCTTTTAATACTGATGTAAATAATGATAGCGGAATTATTTTTAGTTTAATGAATTATCGAGCTAAATACTCTAAAAGGAATCACATTATATTACATTTTATTTGAAGGAACTTTTTTATTAATTCCAATGTCCTTTTTAGGCATGTAAAATCGAACCATGCATTGAAGCGCCATTACTGCTTTATGCGGATTTTATATTGTGTTTACTGATGCTAGCTTTATGGTCTGATGTAGTTGTGAGTTAAACTGAGCATCTGACAGAATAAAATGAGATGAGAGATTAAATAAATGTTTTGTGCGTATAAAGCTGGAAATAGAAAGGAGTGCGAGGAAGAGGAGAGGAGTTCCGAATACAATCGATAAAGGAAAATACAAGCAAATAGATTAGTGAGCTCACGTGATCCGGTTTATATTATACCACTGTACTGTATCTAATAATATAGTGGTATGAAATATATATAGTGTGCTGCCTGAGTATAAATTCGGAGACGAGTCATATGGGAGTAACCGAGTAAGTAAAATAATGGTACTAAGTAGTAAAGGAAAATGCAAGCAAATATGAAGTAGAATAGTGAGGTTTTAGCTAAGAATGCGTAAGATAGAATAGACTGCATATATTAACCGTTATGTTAAAATACGGCTGAGTTTGAGTGAGAGATATATGAATTTGTTAGTATGAGCTCTATATATGCAGGAGATATATAATTCATCTAACATATTAGATAATATACGAGAATTAACCTATATGTTTAGATGTATTATACATCTGAGAGGGAATTTCTCGAGAGTCTCTTAATTGGAGAAGAAGTCCTCAGTGAAGAATTTTCACGTTATGGAGACGTTTGCTAGTCTTAGATGAGGTACGGAGAGTATGATATCTGTTTGCTGGAGAGGCATCGAGTGATCGGGGGTTATAAAGTGCAGAAGTGGACTATGCGTATCAAACAGCTCTTGATATCATTTAGCACATTTTAAAAAGGCAATAGCTATGGTGTTCATTTTCGCTGATCGTATGCGAAGAATCGTGACTGTTTCTATCTTTCTCAAAACTACTTTTCTGTTCACGGGCATTGTGTTATGTACACACCTCTGATTTTCAGAATACGTCACTGACATCCATATACATCGTATCAGTGCCGGTGATCAGATCTAGACAAGAATTATTAAATATGTATATGTGCATCTAGAATGATGAGTAAATTGAGAGTACTATAGAATTGCGAGCTACAGCTGACAGCGAAGGAAGGGTCGATGTAAACTGTATCTGTTCGAATATAATATTAGAGAAGATTAAATTAGGAGGTGTTTCAAATAATTGAGTAACGGGGCAAATGTGGCGAAATAAGATAGAGCTTAAATAAGCATGCTTAATAACATATTACATAGCGTAGAACGTATTTAAAAATACAGATCCACCTCATCACCATATACTCGCGAGTAATAACATCAGCTAAGATACGCCTTTTGACACGATCAAGTATCTGATACTGTGCAAGATAAAAGCTGTTAACTCCATAATATCTACGATAATGTACTAGCCAACAGATAAGTTTCGGAGAATATTACATATTTTAAATACCGCAAATGCAAATAGTGCTAGCAATCTAGGGACGAACAGATACGCAGGCCTAGAGAAGTATGCGGATTGATTCATATATAGACTTAGGATAAATACTTATAAAATCTATCTATTTAAAGACTTTATTTTATTATATATAGCTCCCTTCAAAGATGTTGTTTCTTTATATTTATCTTAGATCTTCTATCCTGTATTATAAAGTTATGGAATAGTGTACTCAAATCAATATATATATATATATATATGATATATATTATATATAATGATAATGTGAGTAATATTTGAGAATATACTCACTACAATGGTAGGATATATAAGTATAAAGTATATATATATATCTATATATTAATCTAATTTAAAACATTATATTCATTATAATCATTATAGATTTCACTCTCATACCTGGCTATAAATAATAGCACTTACGCACCACAACTTCTTTTTATTAGCCAATGAAATAGATAAAATACAAATCAACGATGTATGTCTTGAGAATTTGACATCTATTTTATTTAATAAAGTCCAACGTTATGTATTATTACGCATCAAGCATCTGAATAACTCTTGTATATTCAGTAAATCAGTAAAAGACTAGTGTGACTTGAATAAAAAGTGAGCTAATGGGTCTCGATTATATATGATCTCTTCTGCGATTATGATGGTGTGATTAATATTCTTCCCAAGGCCGTTGCCTTCAGGGTAGAACGTTCATCGAAAGACATCCAGTGCTCTCTCTTCTATTCAAACATCATCTTCGGGTCTCTCCGTCTTCTTTGAATCTATGCAAGATCAATTTTTTCTATTTACTCTCTTCTCGGATCTTCCACACTTCATTCTCGTTGAACATTCTCTTCGTCCATCTCTGTCTCTACAAGTTTAGAACTCTCTCTCTCTACTCGCATCCTCTCATTTCTCCAGTAGCTGAAAATACATTAGCAGAGAGATGATTGCAAACTGAGAGAAGAAAAATGCGACACTATATTAAAAATAATACAAAGATGAATCATTGTAAATAGCGGACAATGAATAAATCGAGCCAGTTTAATTTGTCTTTGTTCATGATGCTCATACATACTAAAACCAATCTTGAATAATGGACTGGGGTTTAACAACTGGCAAAAAGGATCTCTATGCTGATTCAAATTCTTGCCATAAATTGCAATTCTTTATATCTTTATTACTATATAAATATATTAATTTCAGTGTTAGAATAATTTAAACTGGCAGGTATACATAATGGATGAATTCTCTGCTGTGGCGTTTACCTCAATGTGCATTGTTATTTCCATGTTGTTGAATTGAAATATATTTGTCAGTCAACCCAGTAATACAAAAATATTGTAAGTTCTCTTCCAGACTCGGGATAAGCAAAGCAATATAATTATAATTTGTAAAGAAGATTTCCAATTATTAGTAAACAACAGTTTCGTGCATGGATAAGCATTTTGCAACTATACTTTCCTATTTTTAAATTTTATTCCTTTGCAACCCAAAATGAGAGCAGGTCTCTCTCCAAATTATGTTATAAATTTTATTGATTCAATGGGATTAATTTTCATGAAATATTTTAAAAGAGCAATGTCTTATGCATCAAAATACAATAAACAATAATAACAAACCTTAGGCTTTGAAGAATCCATTCCTTGCAGAAAAAATATTTTAAAAATGTCTTTATTAACTTATTAATCCAATTTGTTTTTTGAGTAAAAAAGTTTCTTAAAATAATAAAAGATTATTATTATTATTATTATTTTTATTTTTAAGTGAGTTTCACTATAAACTAGCATTAATCTAATACAGATATATATAAAAAAAAAGATGCAATATGTTTGGAAGAAAGTTTAGTTTTGAAACACTAAGGTAAACAAAGGACAGAGCTTTTCATCCAAAACTTGCATTTTCCACTAACTTTCTGATTAAAAGAAAACTGATAAAAATGTTAATGAGCACTAAAAAAAAAATATTTGAAGTTTGATAAATGTACATAATTATTATTACTTCCATTACATCTGACTGCAAGACCTTTCTGGTATAGTTTATTAAAATGTTCGAGTAATTTAACCTTCAACCTGTTTGTCTACTGAAAGGTAGCATGACTGTATATATATATATATATACAACTGGTAAAGTCAGTCTGATAAAGGAAGTTACTGTACTCGGGTTCATTTGAGAAGTGTCCTCAAAAGCACCTAACAGAAGGCATCATTGATGACCGTTATTAATGTAGCAATTATCGAATACTTAATCTCATGTGTTAAACAAAGGAAATAATAACTAAACTGTGAAGAATAACTGTTTTAAATAGTGTTGTGAAAATCACATGTAGATCTAAATCATTTTCTTGTGTTTCCATTTAAATAAAAGGAAATCTGATAAAGAGTGAGAGCGTTCTCAGCCCAATATCCCTTTGTCAGTACTACTAGTATCGCAATGAACAATGTTCATTTGAATACTATATAGTCTCAACACACGATTGATAAGATAATTTTTTAAATCATTCACATTTTCTTTGTACAACTCTCAAACCCAATACTCAACCACTATGATTATATATTTTATGTAGGGGGCTGCCTACTTTAATTTATGAGCGAGGCCTGATACACTCTTCCTATATTTTCTCAAGCACTAGTCTTGGTATAACATTGGTATAACATTTTCACATAAATAATAAATACTAAACATATCAAGAGCTTTCAATGTAAAAGTTTGGTGACAAAAATGCTTCGATTTCTTAATTTCGCACATTCAATATCTATTCTTTGCACACTTCCTTTCTGGTTGTTATATAACAGCTGCTGTTGACAGTCATTGTTCATTCTTTAACCTATCAATAGTGGCGTACCTTGTTAGCCATTTTAATAAAGTAAAGGGTAGTTGTGGTAGGAAGTTAAATTTAAAAATGACCTTAGGCTAATTAGAATCAAGATATTTAATTTTTTTTTTTTTTTAAAAAGAAAGGCAAAGAGAATGGCAGAAATTTAGCAAGGAGGAGTAATAAAGGACCTGAAAAAGTTTTTTTTTTAGCTTTTATTAATTTAAAATTGAAAATATTTCTTGTTCAAATAAAGAATTAGTTAATTTTCAACACTTTTGCAACAGTATTTACTGAAAAAAAGATTGGATATTTGCTTAAAGACTAAAAGTTCCGGTAAGAAATTAATTAGGCTTACAGGGTTTGAAACTGAAGCAAAAGAAATTAAATATTTATTGGAGATCATATTGATCCAAGTAGTGCCCGCAAACAGTTTGCAGACACCTTTGAAATTTGCATTATTTTGGATGATTTTCAGACATGTATAGCTTCCACCCTATTCTCTCTAGTGACATCTGGTAACTCTTAAATACAAGACTGAGAAGTGATAACCTTTGAGTGGGCTGGCAAGAGTCCAAGTAGCATTTGATGCGTTAGCTGTGCATCTTAAAAACTGATTTATTCATTTTGTATTATTTACAGGTATGGTGTAAATATTTAGTATTTATTATGGGATCGAAAAACAACTTGAGAAAAAAACAGTAGAGGCCCTATTTTTGCTTTCCATAAATGTGGTAAATCACAATGAGAAATAGCTAAGCAATTAAATATTTTGAAAAGTTCAGTTAATTTTTGGATTTTACGTGATAAGAACTGTAATGAGGATGCAACCCCAAGCCCTAAAAAAAAAACGATCTGGCAGGCCTAGAAAAATGTGTTTACGTACAGATGTGCTTATGAAACGCTTAGTAATAAATAACCTGACAAAAACTGCAAAAGAAATAAAACTTAATATGGAATCTTTATTATCTGATGTTTCTGAACAAACTATACAAGAACTTCAAAAGGATCTTGAATTACCATCCCACCATGTACAACAACAACACCCACTCATTATTGAAGCCATGCATAAAAAGTGAGGCGCATTTAGTAAAAAATATCTTAATTGGACTGTTACTGACTGGAAAAAGGTACTATTCAATGATGAGTCACATTTCTAACCTTTCAGGAGCTGTCTCAAAAAAGGTTCACCAGCCATAGCATCAAATAAGGATTGGACCCTAAATACACTATGAAAACTATGAAACACCCTCCATGTGTCTTGGTTTGGGGTTGTTTTAGTAGTAAAGGTAGTAGCAATTAAACTTCCTTCCTAAAAAACACAACTATGAACGGTGCACAGTATTTATCAATGGTTCAGGAAAAACTTCCACACGCAAGGGCAATCCATGAGATGAAACGTTCATGCATGATGGTGCACCATGCCACAGGGTCAAAAACTGTTACAAAATGGCTTAATGATAATAATTACAATTTTGGACTTGGCCTGGGCAGTAGCCTTTTATCTCAATCCGATTGAGAATTTAAGGCATATTGTAAAAGGTAAGCTTCAATACCATAATACTGGCTAAGTTGAGAAGTTATAAGAAGCCATAAAAAATGTATGATGTAAGGAAATATCTGTGGAAGTTTGTCAAAACCTGATTGAATCTATGCCAAAATGACTGAAGAATGTTATCAAATACGGTTTGAGAACTAACATATCTATGATTTTTGCCTGCAAATAATTTGCCACAAATTCCAGTAATTTGTAATACATAGCTACTATCACACATAATGAACCGAAACTTTGTCGCTGCACAGTGTATCTGAATGGCAAATAATTTCGTTTCATTGTCGTCGTTTTCTGCATGATAACTTTTGTGGCCCTTGGACGATACTAGAAATTTTTTTCTTGAATATGACAATACTTATAAGGTACTTATAAGTACTTATAAGGTTAACTTGTCTCAGAGAACAGTTTTGGAAAAGCTTCTAAAAAGTCACATAGAGAAACATTTGGATAATAAGATTCTGTATGACTCCCAGCATGGTTTTAGAAAAGGTAGATAGTGTCAGACAAACCTTTTAGAATTTATGGAATATATTACCGATTGCAATGTTGGAAGTTTTCCAGTTGATGTTACATATTTAGACACCAACAAAGCCTTTGATAAGGCAGCCCCACCTGATGTAAGGCTGATGCAACAGTTATCACACTGAGATATAGATGGAATTCTGCTTGGTTGGATTAAAAAATGGTTGAATAATAGAACACATTGTGCACTACTGAATAGCAGTAAGTCAGTCATGGGAAATGGTGAAGAGAGTAGTGTACCACAAGGTTCGGTCCTTGGGAAATAATGTTTTTAATGTATATAGGCCTAAATGATCTAGACAGGGACTTAAATGTAAGGATTCTATGTTTGGCAGATGATTACCAAAGTGGGCTTCCTCTGTAAAGAATTTAATGATGGATGTATGAAAATTAACTAAAGTGATCTGGGTGGGCAGATAAGTGGTAAATGAATTTTAATAGTAAAAAGCTTAAGGTTCTCCTGGAAGATTACTAGAGTGAAAGATTTAACAATGATATGAAAAGGGGTTGGCTTGAGTTTGTGAGTCAAGAAAAAGATTTGGGTGTGATTAAAATCAGCAGCGCAAAAGTGGCCATTCAGTGTTTGAAATCAATGAAAAGAGTCAAATTAAATGTTAGGCATAATTAATCACAACGTTAATTACAAGAGCAAGGAGGTTACAAATACGCTGTATAATAGCTATGTCAGGCCAGTATTAGAATATTGTGCACAGGTTGGCTCTTCATTAAAGATATGACACATATGCTGAAGAATGTGTAATGCAGAGCAACAAGGATGATTTTAAACAGAGTAAGAGCTATGAGGAGAGGCTGAGAGAATTCTTTAATAAATTCTTTATAATAAACCATGGAAGGGAGATCAGAGGGTATGATACAAAAGTTAAGTTATGCAATTTTGATGTACAAAAATATTCATTCAGTAATAAAAGTTGTTAATTTTGGAAATGGTTTTCTGCAGTAAGTTGTTGATTGAGATTCACTTACATCATTTAAAATTAAAAAATGATTGGACAGTTAGTTATTTAAGCTAAACTGCTTGCAGTAAAGACCATAGTCTAATCAAATGGCTTGTAATTTTTAATTCAAATAACTAGTAATTTATAATTAACATATACTGTAGCTACAGTTTTAGCTTTTGTGGAGTTCTTAAACATAATTATCCTTTTTACTTTGTGAAAGATATTATTGACAACTTTTGGGAGCAATTATTGTTGCATGGGCAATTTGGTTAGCAAATTACGAACTTTAGTTTGTTGGGACAGTCTTGATAGGCCCATATGGCTTCTTATTGTCTCTAATTTCCTTGTAACTTTATGAGTTGTCAAATGTTGATGTGCAGATAGCCAAAACTAGAGTGTAAGATATTTTACTGCATAATTAGGAAATGATTATTAAGATAGAACTGGAAGCATAGTTATTTTTTTCAAAGAGTGAAGTTGAAGTCGGTCAGTTTTTTTTTCAGTGGGTGGAGTAGGGTAATTGTTTTCCAAATGAGTGAAGTTAAAGAGTCCATGAAAACATAATGGTACACATGTAGTCCTTGATGGATTTTGAAGAATATTTTAAATGAATTCTTTCTTGGTTTCATTATCAGAATATTAAAAATCTTTGACTAAATTCAACTTATTATATAGGCCTACTTAGTATATTAGTTTAATTTCATTTTCTCAGAATAAGTAAAAGTATTTATTTACAACTCCATTATATCTTTTAAAATAAAGTCTGCAGTGTTTGAATATTTTATAAATGAAACATTTAATTTGCTAATGATGATAATATGTAAATAAAGACTGCACAGAGAAAGAATCCATAATTAATTTAATTATTCTGGAGGTAAATTTCATTCTCCTATAAGAACTTTAAATCTAAAGTAGTATTTGCAACAAAAGCATCCAAAGATACTGGAAAAAGTAAACAAAAAAAGTTGATGAAAAATGCCAATGGGAATTAAAAAGTGACATCAGCATCAATATCAAAACAAGAACTGGTTACTTCATTTATGGTTAGTGATAAAATTATAATAACAATGACTTCAGATAAATTTAAAAATAACCTAATTGAAATGGTGGTAAAAAACTTAGCTTTCTAGAACTTAATAGTGATTCAGCGTGTAAGCTTGGGGCTTCCATGGAGAGAAAAAGCAAAGGATCTCTTGTAATTGAAGCAAAGAAACAAAATTACAATTGAAACTTTTTCAGGAATGAGTATTCTTAAAAGAAGAGAAAATGAATGTATGCACAAGGATGAAGACTAATTACTTTGCAATAAATGCACAATTTATGGATAGCAAGGTCCATTAGCTGTAAGAGATACAAAAGGGCAATATTCAAGCGGTCATATAAAAGAGATAGCTCTTGAAGTATTGAATAATTATGGTTTGCATAAAGAACAGGTACTATTAATCATCACAGACAATACAAGCAACATGATCAGTGACATAGAAAAGCTAAAGACAATGATAACCTAGACATATAGCAGTATGTTAAAGATTTTTTTTTTATGTAAAGTTTTGAACATAGACAATTATTGTGAACATTTTTTTCAATCAACGGTCTGTGAGTAGAAACTTATTTTTTTAGATTTCTTCTATTGATGGACTGTCCCATGTCTTGTGCTGCAATTGGCACCAACTTATTTTCCTAAAGTTGTCCCCGGCATTGACCGAGGTAAGAAAAAACACTTATTTAACAATACATGACACTAAATGCCATACATGAATATTATATAATTAAACTTAAATTAGCCATATTAGTAATAAAGTAAAATTTCTCTTTTCCAATTAGGAACGGGTACGGGACCCTCTATTACATTTCCATTTAGAAATGGGTCAGGGACCCTTGTAACCTCTCAAACTTGAACTGGGCATGGGACCCTTTACTACATTTGTATCTTCACTTTATTTCAAATCAGAAACGGGCCAGGGACCCTTTGTATGTAAACTTTCACTATCAATCACAGAGTACAAGACCCTTTTTCCATGACTGAAATATTTACAAAAGGAAACACCCATGAACTTATATATATTGGGCTTTACATAACTATATTTAATTGTGCTTACTTATTTATAAAGCTGTGTGTTATTTTTGCTCTTATTAAGTGATTTACTGAAAAACAAATATATTCAGCTAAAAGGTTATACAATATAACAAACTTAATGAATATAATTTTAGTATCTCATGAGAAGTTTTGCAAGTGAGAATAATATTAAAAACTTAAAAAAACTTGATGAAATTTTTTGTGCCAAGAGCCTGGGTATTAGGCTGTTTATATTTAATATTTAATAGTTATTTTTATTATATTATGTGTATCAAACACCAACTCTATAAACATAAATTAAAAAGTAAGATAATCTCTTTTCTTTTTTCTCATGGCAATACTCTTAAAAAAACTTATTTGGTTTCCGAGTAACTTATCTAACCTACTAATAATAACATTTCTCTACATTACATGTTACATTTCAATATCATTTTTGTACATAATTTAAAAATAAAGCTATAAACTTATCGCCTGTTATGTTTGCACCCATTAAGTGTTTATCACTTATGCTTCAAAATCTCTAAAATAACCTGCTTGATAATTTAAATGTTAATTGTGTTTTTTTATCTTTTCATAAACCTGAATATCTTGCGTGCACCATTGCATCCTCTAATTCTCTGTTTTTGCTTTTTCATGTCTGATGTTTGCATGTCCCTGCCTTCCAAATCTCAAATAATATAATTAAGAAAAAGAACATCTTAAGAATACCTCAAAACAACAATACAAAAACAAAGAGAGAAGAGGGCATCTGTGAAGCGGTAGCTTTAGCAACTTTATGGCCAGATGACGGCAGGTCCCCTTTGGACTGCGGCCACTACAAATTTAACTAGTATGTTTTCACTGTATCAATCTTGATTATCTACTTATCCAGCTTTTACAAACCCTCAAAACTTTAATTCTTTTAATACAGTGTGTAATACTGCAGGGTATAGAGTATTTATATATATATATATAGATATATAGTATATTATATATTAATATATATTTTTAAAATAATATATATATATATATACTATATATAGGCGTCGGGGGTGACTGGACCACCTTAGGCAAAACTTGGTCTCCCGACTCTCCGCTAATGCATTTTTGATTTTTTTTTTTTTGTAAATCACGGCGCTATAGTCGGTTTATAGTTGAAACAAAAAAATGAATTAATGTAATTTCTAAAATAAAAGTTTTATTAAAGTTTGAATTAACGCTGAGTTTCAGCCTTGACGTGGAGGGTGAAGTGGACCACCAGTGAGGTGACTCGGGACCATCTGTTAATTCGGTCTTTTACGTGAGGGGGGGTAAATCAATTTATATTTTAAATTTTTTACTTAATATTAGATAATTATTATCTATTAAAATTCGTATAAGTAAAGTAAAAATATCAATAATGATGAAATTAAAATACGAATAAAATAGCAATGCAGGCTTTCTTCTCTCCGCTCAAAAATTTGGACACTTTTTTGAATTCGTTTTTTTTTTTTTACCCAATTCATTTTTTTAAAAAAATTTTTCACTAATATAAAAACTTTTATTATATTTAAATTTAATTATAGGTAATAAAAATGTCAATAATAATACGTAAATACGAAAAAACAACTGAGGTTCCGAGTCACCCCTCCACCAATTTTTACAGCCAGGGTGGATCGGACCAAGTTAGGCCCCTAGTTCAGACCTAAGACTTGAGTCATCAAAAAATTTTTACTTGCCATTGTTTCGTAAAAATACTCGAGTGTATCAACTGAAAAAATAATTAAAATCGATCCACAAATTTTCATTTTATAACGAAGTTAAAAAAACTCCCATTTTTCAAAGTGAAATTCTATTGAAGTACATTTTGTACCCTTAATTTCAACATTTTTAAAACTATAAAAACTTTCTAGAATTAAATATGTATTTTAATAAAACTTGTTGAGCTAGCGAGTGCTATAAATGAGGAAAAAAAAATTTTTTTTTTTTTATTATTTTTTATTTTATTTAAGAGTGGACGAATCACCCCTCCTAAGAGGCGGGCCTGGTTCACCCCGCCCGACGCTATTATATATACTAATATATATATATATTATATAGGTGAACCCTATATATATATATATATTATAGTATATAATATATATATATATATATATATATAATTGGATAATTATTTATATCAATATTATACAATAATCAGAAAAAATTCAAAACATCAATAGTTTTATCCCTACAAAAAACGGCAAGAAATTAGCAGGACTTACTTTGGAGGGGCATAATTTTTTTGTTATTGAGAGCAAATATAATTTAAAATCGTATAATAAATGCTAAAAAAAAAAACAATTTTTTTATACCATTTTTATAAATTAAAAGTTTATAGTTTTAATTTTTATTTAATATTTTTTTTAACTCAGCAGACTATTACCGCTTTCATAGTGTGGTTACATGTACCTTAGCAAAGTTTTTGCTTTGGTAATAGTGGCATACATATATTATATTGGCCCTTTGTTAGCTTATGACCGAATCCTTAGGTAGGGTAATTAGGTTGTGCATGTTGCATGACAATGTATTTGATAAATATTTAGTTTCATAATTGTTTACATAAGGGCTCCTACTACAGTAAAATAGACTACAGTATAGACTCTAAAAAAAATAGCAATGAAGGGAATAATTTAAAAAAAAAAATTATTGCAAGTCTTTAGGAAAAAAGTTACAGCCTCTCGAAGTTAAAAAATCCCATGGGACTTCTTCTTATGATAAATCTTGACCTCTGTTCTTTTTATAGTAAATAAGTCCAAGGGGAAGGCTGTAAATAGAGGAAGAGTACATATCATGGTTGCCAGAATTCCACCTAGGTTTAGGTTCTAGTTAAACATTGTTGATCCAACTAGGTGTAGTATTAATTTAGGGACCCTTCTAGTTCAGTTATACGTTTGTTAAGTATACACAGAGGAAATCTATATATACTTAAGCAAATCTTATCGATAACCTTGAACGGTAGAATGGTCCTTAAAATGACTTAAGGGCCTGTTAGGATTTTTTTATAAAAGCCTATGAAAAATTCTAAACTTTGAGAGAGCTGTAACTTTTTTCCCTAAAGACTTTCATCATTATTTGTGTAGCAATAGTTTGGAAAAGAGTAATCCTATTAATTATTACTGATTATTCTTTCTAATAATCGTACATTTTTGGATATCTTTGTTCCTGTAGCTATATAATATATACTGTCAAAAAATTAAAAAAAAACTTTGACTTTGGCTTGCTATTTACAGGAAATATTTTTTAAAAAATAAACATTTTTTTAATAATTATTAAGCTAAATATTAACTTAATGTTTATTTAAACTAAAGAATAAAATATTTTTGTATTTTAAAATTGTAAATTTTTTCCCTTATTCATAAATGGTAAATTTTTTTAAAAGATGAAATTTTAATATATTTTTTCATTTTTTTTGTTCTATTTTTTTTTTTTTTATATTTTACACATATATTTATTCATTTCATTTAACTAAATGAATACCATAGGAAAATGCACAGGCAGGTTGGCAGTACATATATGGGCAGGTGCTCGCTTCAAAATGTGCGCTGGGTAATAGTCAAGTTCAACAGATTCTAAAAAAAATCTATTTTTTTTTTAAAATCAAATTGGTTTTTAAATTCTTATAAGCAACTATGCCAAATAATGTTAATTAAATTGCCCAAAATTTAAGATTAATAAATTGAAAGCATTCTTGTTTTCATATATTCATTTCCTTTCACATTCCAAAAAGTCAATAAGGTTATGATTCAGTTTGGTTAAGTAGACACAGATTTACTATGTATAATTGACAAAACTTATCATAACCTAAACAATGGGTTCTAAAACTAATTTAAACAAAAAAAAAAATTGTGTATCTAATATTATGCAACGTATTAAAAAAGTTTTACCATCATATACTTTTACATGGGGCTGAAAGATACAGTATAAAGAAAAATGATCGGAAAAAAATGTTGATATTTCCTCAGAATCTGTTGAACTCCACTATCACTATGCGCTGCTTGCTAAAGGGCTCATTTCAAATGTGCGATGCATGTGAGCTGTGCCATACAGTTATATGGCAATACTAGCACACATTTGAAGAAAGCGACCTGCTGTATATTTAGCCTATGGTATTCATTTAATTAAAAATAATAATAATAAAAATAAATATATATATATAGCGTCGGGCGGGGTGACTTGGACCACTTTAGGTATAACTTCGTCTCCTGACTCTCCCCTAATACACTTTTTGGAATTTTTTTTTTTTTTGTAAAATCAAGGCCCTATAGTCGGTCATAAGAAATTAGGAAAATAATATGTAATTTTAATATATAGTTTTATTTAAAGTTGAATAACGCTCAGTCACCCCGACCTTGGAGGGGTGAATCGGACCATCTGTTTAAATTCCTCTTTTACGTATAAATTCAATTTTATATTTTAATTTTTACTTAATATAATAATTATTTATCATATTAAAATTCGTAATAAGTAATAAAAATGTCAATAATGATACATAAAATAAGAATAAAAATAAGGGGTATCTGCTTAGAGCAATTAAAGGAAAAATCTTTGACACTTTTTTTAATTCATTATTTTTATGAGAAATTTCAATTTTACTTTAATTTTTACTTAATTATAAAGTAACTATTTATTATATTAATTAAAATGTAAATAAAAATGTGAATAATAAATACGTAAATAGGAAAAACATGTGGTAGGAGTCACACCTCCATCAATTTTTACGGCAGGGTGAAGGTCGGACCAAGTTAGGCCCCTGATTTTGCCACCTAATACTGTTTGATCAAAAATTTTACCTTTCCAGTTAAGAAGCTTACACATACTCAGTGATCACTTGAAAAATAAATTAAAATCCACAAATTTTCAGTGTTTATAACGAAGTTTAAAAACTCAACATTTTTCAAAAAGTGAAATTCTATTGAGGGCATTTTGTTACCCTAATTTAATAACATTTTTAAAAAATATGGAAAACTTTTCTAGAATTAAAGATTGATCTAAAAAAAAGTAGTACAGTACTACCGTGTGGCTATTAAATAGCGAAAATTTTTTTTTTTTTTATTATTATTTTTTATTTATTTAGAGTAGGACTTGAATCACCATCCTAAAGAGGCAGGCCAGTACACCCCGCCCCGACGCTTTACCATATATATATACAACGTACTAGTTCTTTTATATTTGTATAAATGTTATTTTAATATTGGTTGCGATGAATTTTGAAATACATCTTGATGGGATATTAAAATCGAACCTATTTGAATTGTTTGTGGGTCCCGTGTTTGAATAGATAGAATTATGTACATTGATGTTTCCATTACGACAAAGTAAAACTCATGGTATGAAGCGTCTTATTCAGGTTTGTTTTCTCCGAAATAATCTGAAATTTGTGCAGAACTTTAATTACTGGACATGCCCAGTCGCGTTAAAGCACTTGCAGGTGCCAAAGGTGCCCAAACCAAGTACTAAAATATTTTAAATTGTCCTAGTATTAAAATAAATTCAAAAATGAATATAAATTAAATTTCAATCTTTTTATTAAAAAAAAAAGCAAATTTAAAATCCATAATAAATTGGCCAGTACTGTTATATATATTATAGCATCGGTGGGGGTTGACTGGACCATTTAGGTTATAACTTCGTTCTCCCGACTTTCCCTAATACACTTTGGATTTTTTTTTCCTGAAATTTCAAGACCGATCAGAGTCGGTAATAAGCACCAAAAAAATAATAAATGTATTTCTAATAATAATAGTTTTATTAAAGTTTAAATAAAGCTCATTCAGCCTTACCTTGGAGAGGGGTGAATCGGACCACCATTGAGGGGGGAATCAGACCATCTTTTAAATTCTCTTTTATGTATAAATTCGAGAGTAATTAATTTTTACTTAAAATAATAATTGTATCATATTAAATTAGTAATAAGTAATAAAAGTGTCAATAATGATACATTATAAAATAAGAATAAAAATGTGGTGGTCCGATTCACCCAACTCCGGTCAAAATTTGCACTTTGGAATGTTCGTATTCATTATAAATTTTCATTTTATTTTAATTTTTTACTTAATATAAGTAACTTTATTGATATTAAAATTAATTATAGCATTTAATCATGCAATTATAATATATAAAATACGAAAAACAAGTGGTGGTCAGATTCACCCGCCATCATCAATTCTAACGGGCGGGTTGAAACGGACCAAGTTAGCCCCGGTGATTTTAGCCACTAGTACAGTTCTGGAACAAAAATTTACTTTGCCAGTTTAAGCTAACATACTTCGATAATATACATTGAAAAAATATTAAAATTATTATAATTTTCATTATTAGTTTAAAAAAACTCATTTTTCAAAATGGAATACTATTGAAGGCCATTTATACCCTAATTATTAATTTTTAAAAATCATAAAAACTCTCTAGAATTAAAGATGTCTAAAATAAAACTTATTTTAGAGTGGACGAATCACCCCTCTAAATAGGTGTCCCCCGCGTCACCCACCCGACACTATATATAAAATATTAGTAGTTGGAGTGTGCAGTAATTTTTTCTGGAAAAGATTTTCTTAGTTTAAAAAAAAATAAGTTCAGAAAAGTTAAATTTTTTAAGAAGGAGATCGTATTTGAGCAAGCTTCTGGAATTATGCCAGAACCCTCCAAAACAATTTTTCCTTAAAAAATTTAACTTTTCTAAACTTAGGAAATTTTTTTCAGAAAAATTATTAGATCAAATACTAGATATTACCATATATATATATATATATATATTATATATATATATAGTAATATATATATATATATATATATATATATATATACTATATATATTATAGCGTCGTGCGGGGGACCGGGCCCGCCCTTTTAGGAGAGGTAAATCGATCACTCAAGATAAAATAAAAAATAATAATTAAAAAAAATAAAAAAACGCCAATGTGCTCGGTAGGACTACAAGTTTTATTTAGATCAATTTAATTTTAGAAGTTGTTATTATTTAAAAAAGGTTAGAAATTAGGGTACAAAATTTCCTTCAATAGAACTTCACTTTGAAAAATTGTGAGTATTTTTAACTTCGTTACAAATGAAAATTTGTGGATCGAATTTAATTATTTTTTTCAGAGATTCACTCGAGTATGTTAGCTTTAAACTGGCCAAGTAAATTTTTGATTCCAGCAGATTAGTAGGCAAAAAAAACGGGGCCTAACTTGATTGCGATTCACCCCGCCGTAAAAATTGTTGGGGGGGTGACTCGACCACCATTGTTTTTCGTATTACGTATTATTATTGACATTTTATTACGTATTTCCTTGAGCCAGTTGCAATAAAAAGTTTCATATATTAAGTGAAAAGCTTTTAAAAAATAAATTTAAGATAAAAAATGCTTTCAAAAAAGTGTCAAAATTTTTGGGCGGAGAGGGGTGAAACGGACCACCATTAATACCAATAAATTTTTATATCATTATGACATTTTTATTAGGCTTATTCACGAATTTTGAACAAAAATTTAAGCCTATCTGGATATTAAGTAAAATTAAATATATAAAATTGGAATTATACGTAAAAGCGAATTTACAGATGGTCCGAGTCACCCCTCAACTGTGGTCCGCTTCACCCCTCCACGGTTAGGCTGACTCGGGCGTTATTCAACTTTAATTAAATACTTTATTATTAGAATTACATTTATTATTTTTTTTGTGTGCTTATGCCCGACTATAGGGCCGTGATTTACAAAAAAAAAAAAAATTTCCAAAAAAGTTGCATTAGGGAGAGGGAGACGAAGTTATACTTAAAGTGGTCCGCGTCACCCGCCCGACGCTGGTATATGTATATATATTATATATATATATATATAATAATATATGATATATATATATATATATATATAATATGATATATATATATATATATGAGGGTATTATATTAGTATTATATTATATATATTATTAGGTATATATATAAAGTTGTTTTATGATTTAGAAACTAACAAAGCACTCCTTAGAGAGACGGCATAGGATATCAGTGGCTGGGTCTTCTCAGCCTCTAGGTAATGATGGGGGGGCATCCGCTCCTCTGTCGCCGTCAGCTCAAAGCCCGTAAAAATTTGAAGTTTCAAGAAATATTTTTTCCTATTAGGGGGCTCGAAGCTGCATGGGGGACAGTCCCCTATTGTCCACCTAGATGCAGAGAGATTGCCGATAATGAATATCTAATTGTCAGTCTGAGTGAAGAGTGGCTCGGTTTTAGTTTTAAATCATTAAAAATGTACTTATAATTATATATAATATATATATTATATATATACTAATATATATATTATATACTATATATATATATATCATAATAATATATATATATATAATTAAAGTGACTCAATAAGCCTTCACGAAACTCAGTATAAGTTCGATCTAATACTTGGACTCAATGCAGCGTGTCTCCAACCATAATAAAAAAATTTTTCTACTGGTCATAATCTTAATTTTTGTTATATATATATATATATATATATATATATATATATATATATATATATAATATAGTGTATATATATTAATATTATATATATATATATATATATATTATAATATATATTTAGGAGTTATTCCAGTCATTATTTTATCATAAAAAAAAAAATTTTTTTTCTACACATAATATTTTTTTATCTAATTAGCGTCGGGCGGGGTGACTTGGACCACTTAGGTATAACTTGGCGTCTCCCGACTTCCCCCTAATGGCTTTGTGAGAAATTTTTTTTTTTTGTAATCAACGGTTCTAAAGTCGGGCATAAGCACACAAAAAAATAATAATGTGAATTTTTAATAATAAAAGTTTTATTAAAGTTTGAATAACGCCGAGTCAGCCTGGACCGTGGAGGGTGAAGCGGTACCACCATTTGAGGGGTGATCGGACCATCTGATTTAAAATTCGTCTTTTACGGTATAATTTCAATTTATATTTTAATTTTTACCTTAATATAATAATTATTATCCATATTAAAATTCGTAATAAGTAATAAAGATGTCAATAAAATTAATTTTAAAATACGAATATAAAATTTAAAGGTGGTCCGATTCACCCTCTCCGCCCAAAAATTTTTAACACTTTTTTGAACTCGTTTTTTTATTAAAATTTCATTTTTTTAAAAAATTTCACTTCATATAAGTAACTTATTTATACATTTAAAGTTAATTATACGTTAATAAAAATGTCATAATAATACGTAAAATACCGAAAAAACAATGGTGGTCCGAGCACCCCCCATCATTTACGCGGGGTGGAAAATCGGACCAAGTTAGGCCCCGTGTTTTTGCCACTAATACTGCTTGGATCAAAATTTACTTTGCCAGTTGAAAACTAACTTCTCAGCTTTAAGCACTGAATTAAATAATTAAAATCGATCCACAAATTTTTCATTTTATAACGAAGTTAAAAAAACTCACTTTTTCAAAAGTGAAGTTCTATTGAAGGAAATTTTGTACCCTAATTTTCTAACATTATTTTAAAAATATAAAAATCTTTCTTAGAATTAAATATGATCTAAATAAAACTTGTAGTTTCACTACCGCGTGGCTATAAAATGAGCGAAATTTTTTTTTTTTTTATTGAGTGTTAATCATATAACGGTGACCGAATCACCCCTCCTAAGAGGCGGGCCTGGTCACCCCGCCAGCTAATGGCCTATATAAAGCCATTTTCATTTTTGCATTTATTCTAAAAAAAAATGCTTAAGTTTTCATTAGTTTTTGTTAAACAGAGCAAAAATCACTAATATAAATTTCTAGATAAAAACAAAATGAATTCCTTATATTTCAATTGGGTCTATGTTTCTTTATACGAAAATTTTATTCTATATTACACAGAATCTAGGGAAATTCTTTGTTTGGTGAGCATTTTTTTTTTACGATTCTGCCTAAGTTTGACAAAAACAAACAAAAATTTAAGCATTTTTTTTAAGCACAAATTACAATAACAAAAACGACTTAAATTTGCTGATAATCAAATTGTTGATAATCGTTCAAAATTCAATTAATTATTCAGAAAAATATTAATGCAATTTGCAAAATATAAAAAAATCGAACAAACATCAATGATTGATACTAAAAAATGAGAAAATTGCGGTTTAAAAGTTTTGGATCATTATTTTTTTATATTTTTTCTTTAAATACATATATACAAGATACACGAAAATCCGTAAAAAAAACTTTAGGTAAATTGTTACCCAGAGGGTCACCCCCAATTTTTATGAAAATATGAGGAGTTATACTCTAAAAAAAATAATAAATTAAGAATAGTGAAAACGAAAATTCGTCGCTCTCCTTAAGGAAAAAACCTTAACTGACTAAATTTAAAAATTGAGATATAGAGACAGTAAAAAGCCACATGGGCCCTATCTGGACTGTCCCAGTTAACCCAGTCACCAAACATGGCTCATGCAAATCCACAAAGCACGCCAGGGCTTGTCAATAACTTGCTTGTAACTAAAAGTCCACCATTTTGGCTAAGTCAAATCAATAACTGTTGAAAAAGTGACAATAGCCAATCCATTCCACATGCATTAATACTAAGTTATGGTTCACACATGCCATCTAACTACAACTATATCACAACCAAAAACCCGCCAAATTTGGCTTCGTCAATACATTCATTATGATTTCCCTAACCATCATAGAACGAAAAACAGCCTGCTCAAAAGTTGTAAAAAAACCCATTTGTGATTGGTTTATAAAAAAAAAACCAAAAATTCATTCGTAGAGAGAAAAGTCACAGGCGACCTTCAAAAAAATAGATAATGAAGGCTAGTCACCTCTTCATGGTCAGGTCTCTTTAGAAAAAAAATATAAGTTTTATCAAAACGTTAAAAAATTTCCCATAGGACCTCGTATAATAAAAATTAGTGGGCCTCATGCTCGTTTTAGGGCGCATCCTAGTTCAGTTATGATAAGATTGTTATTCTACATAGATTTTCTCTGTGGTTACCTAACAAAAAAAACTTATCCATAGAACCTGACTTAGAGGGCCTGAAATATGGAGACCCTAACCTGGAATGATCATATCTGAAAAGCCTATGAGAATTTTAACAAAGTTTGAGGCTGTAACTTTTTTTCCTAAAGAGAGCGGACAGATTTTTGTTTTCACTATTCTTTCATTATTATTTTTTAGAGTATATCCATGTTGATTTTTCATAAAAATCGGGCGGTGACAAACCCTCTGTGGTACAATTACCAAACTTCAAAATAATTTCTTAAAACCATTTTTGTAAATGAAATATTATAGTTGTAATATGATATTGATATAGTGAACTCAAGTTATAAAAGGCCTACTCACAAATTACTTTTTTTTTTTATTCCTTCATTTTTTTTAGAGTTCTTACTTGCGATTTAAACATAGATGGGGAAAGCGGCCCTTAATGTAAAAAAAATGGTATCACCAGTTATGTTTTACCTCAGTTTTGATTTTTTTTTTTTTTTTTTTATATATTTCTTAGTATATGATCTAACAATCAATTTAAGGGGTGAAAAACATGATTCAAAAAATATATAGGACAGTTACGTTTTACGACCCGTCAGTTTATAAATTTTTTTTTTTTTTTTTTTTTAACTAAAGGAATACCCAAGGTGAAACCGCAAAGATGG
>JABUQX010017977.1:0-12500 GCA_015478945.1 Trachelipus rathkii
TTCCGTCTGTTGACAGAAGGACATTAATGTGTATATTTGACAACGAAGGAGCTGTCACTCTCGACGGGAACCGATGCGGTCGGTTGAGTTTAAGATAACCCCAGTTCTCCATGTTGTGTCGTAGGACAAATAAGGCTTTTTCAATAATTCTGCGTAAAAAAAGAGCATATCCAAGAAATCATACGCACCAGGTTTGAGAGAATTACTGATATACCGCGGTAACTGTCAGGAGTTTGGATCGAGCTTTGACAAGAGATCCGCTGGAAGGCAGTGGCCCCCGAACATTGCGACCTGATGGGCTCATTCCCCGGCTCGTTTTGAGGAAACCCAAAACGAAAGTTTGTGAAGAAGATAAAGTGCTTCTGAGCTGGCCCTTGTCCTCGTTCGTCAACTCTACTCTTAATGCCTTTAATACTAGTACATTTCCTCCCTCCTAGAGGCTAGCCTATTCTCCAGAAACAAAAGCGTCCGCATAATAGTAATGTTCACGAGCAACGAACTGGCCCCTCACCCCGAAATTATTACTACCATTAATATATATCAAGGTATTGGGACAGTGTCAGCGTATTTTGGTTACTTTGGGTCCTTTCGTGTGCCATCGCTTCTATAACCTTTAACTCACCGGATCCCTTCTCGGCCCGGTTTTTCCTGTAATAGCATACTAACACGTTTGTGTTACAATTAATATAGTACTCCTAAAAATGCCTTTTGATGAAACTCTTTCCCTCCATAAAAACTCAGACTCTAACGTCCTGGAAAATCATCTGGGGATTCGATCCAGATTCATGGTCGTCATCATTTCACATAATCCTAGCTCTAATCACGGATCGCGCGTGCAGTGCATATGCTTTCCGAGAAGCATCGGGAGATCATACTGATGAGTGAATACATTGTAACTAGTCCTAAATCCAAATCTTAATGTCCTGCATTTACTAAATCGAATGGGGTATTTCCTGGCGCCTAAAAGGGTCTATGGGCGTCTAAGGTTGATCTTTGTACTAGTTGCCGTGTGCAGTTTTTGAATACTCTCAAATGTAAAAACGACGGTTAAGGTATGATCTTTTCCCTTTTCCCTGTTTTGAAAAGTCTGGCGATTGCAGTTATTTCGTAGTATTTTGATGAGATAAGGTTTTCAGAAGGGAGTGGGTGACAGGCAGGCCATCTTGACGACATATCAATAGACTTGGTGAACTATCTACAGACGTATGTATAGCGCATTTTAAGTGAGACGTCTGCATACCTACGCCTAAATACAGCTCTCCTGCTTTCCTTGTGGGTTACGCTCAGAGACTATCTTCTCTTTGCACTTAACTTCTTGTCACAAGGTTTTCTTTTTGATTATGTCAGGGTCGCGCTCCACATTATTATTGCAGCAGCTCATTGATGGAGCGCTTCTTCCTCCACCGGTTCCTACTGTAATGGTGTGTTGGACAATGTTCTCTCCGCGATGGGTTCTGTTTTATTTCCTTACGCTTTAGTCATCTTTACTTTCTCGCTACAAAATAATCATACGAATCTTCTCTCATGGTGTATTCGTATTATCTTAATCTTCTCAGCACGTAAGAAATTATGGTAGTGAGTCGACGACTCAACTCTCCATTCTTCACTCATTTCAAATCTTCTCCGCGTTCTGTGTGAAATGTCGAACTCGAGTTCGATGCCTGTGTTCAGTATGCTCTCAGGACTTTACGCGGAATTCTTGTTTCTTAGCGCCTTTACGCAGCACTTAGAGTGATGGGAACTCTCGTCCAGAGGTTATTGGCGTGCCGCGCCGGCACACCTTTGAACAATTCAACTCTTTGAAAACTTCAACTTCTTCATACTCTCTCTCATAAAAACCTCCTATAACGATCTCTTCACTTAATTCTCTTCGACGTGTCTGAACGTGCTTCAGGTCTCGGGTTTACTTTAAACTTGTATAAAACATTTTCTTTGGTCGAAACACCATAAAAAGCATAGAGATATTGTTCTTTGCATATAACTCTCCATACACAACGTGTTGCGTCCTGAGTGAACACGTGTCTTGAGGACCACCAAGAGGCTTCGAACAAGAGCTTGACGGTTCTTGATCTCATACAGAGGGTTGCAACGATGGAGGCGGAAATTCTCTCCTTCGTTCTTGCTTGCACAGCTATCTCCAGTTATTATACCTTTATTCGCCCTGTTTGGTAGTACTGTTCTCACATTGAGTGGTGAATGTTGCCTGCCAGGGCATAACGTTTGCACAGCCTTAACAGATATCATACTCTATCGGGTTTGGAGATAAGAGCTCCGGAGTCCTATTATAAGGCTAGAGACTTAAGTAAAGGGAGAACTGATTCCAGCTCGCGTACATTTTGCGTATATGATGAGACTCTCTTGATAGTATCTCGCTAATAATCGTCATGTTCTCAACTCGCTTCGGTGGCCATCTATACGCTCCTTTAGTCATTAGAAATATTTGTAGCGTAACTCTTAAACACAGCACATGCTGCCCTTGGCGAGTGTGCGAACGTCTGCATCGCTTTAGTTCGCTCCTTGACCACCATTGCGTCGGCTCGTACTCTGATTACTGACACACGATATAGAAGGAAATAATCGTGACCAGCGCTCATCAGTGCCATGAGAGAGAGTGTTATTTGGGGGAGGGGAGAGATTATACCCTGCAAAAACATGAATAAACTGCACAAGACTAGTCGTTTTGCGTTGTGGATGCTACCTCTTCTATCTTACGTTTTCATAGCTCATTCGTATTCGACCTTCGCTTTGTGTGTTAGGACCTCTTCCCTCTCGCAACTCACCTATATGCGTTGTTTTTTTCTCTCAGAGCTGTAAAGTTAATCTATACCTACATGCGTTAGACATACCACGTTCTGCTCGCCACTTTTAGACCGAGGACATGCGCATACAAAGTCGAGATCTCCTCAGCGTATATAGAGCGCGATTGGTGCGGGGTGTTGCGATAGAGGATTTAATATCTTACCTTTTGCCTGCCCTCTCCTTAGTAAACACTCGGAGTGCGTCGCGAGTGAGTTGTTTTTAAAAGGGTAAAGATCAACGTGTGATAGAACATATGACTAATAAGACTATCAACTAAAACATTCAGGAAGCAAGTAGAAATACAACAAAAAGATATAAAAGATTTGGATTCTGAACTCTAAGTGAGCCATGATGAAATCAGCAATTCTCTCGAATATATTACACATATGCTCTTTATTTTGTCACTGCAGAATAAATGAGTCTAGATTTGACGTGATCTGGATTCAGATGTATTTATGTGGGACAATTTCTGGTTGAAATTTAGCCGGCCCTCAAAACGGATCATCCTCGTCTGTTAGCACGCTAGAACTCCCATATAATCCATTTTCTGTCATCACTCTTATGTTTGAAGTATGTATGGGGGATGACTCGAGTTGTTATTCCTGGACCAATCTGAGAGTTCAGAAAGTGTTGCGAGATTTGATCAGTGATATGCGCACTCTTTATAGTGAGTAAAGCTGGGCCAAGGAGGTAACCTATCAAACTTTGCATGAGTGTTTGTGCATTATCATAATGAGATCTCTATAAATTTATATACAAGTTCATTATAAGATCATGCTCAGATTGATCTCTCAGTTCACTACGATGACTCCTAATCCATTGAAGGAAGCTGGCCATGCTATTATATGTTTATAGTGACCGAATTATACTAAATATTGTGTAGAATATAAATAATTTATTGAAGACACATATGATCTCTCTATGTGGCTAAGGGTAATTTGGAAGGTGGATTCAACATTGCGAGAAGGATCGCAGAGGCTAACGAGAGAGCAACAAACAAAAACCATGAGATTAAGTGAGATCAGCTCGTTCCAACCCGAGAATTATATTTCATATAATTAAAAATTATCCGGACTCTCACCGGACTCTTACTGAGGGGTCTGTTGCGGACAGCAAGTTTATATTATGTTTAGTATGTGTGTCTGGCTTCTCCGATAGACATGCCAATTTTTACTTTGCTCAGAGTAAATAAATTAATGTTTGTTCTGGGTCAGCTCCACAAAAGAATTCAGTTCATGTGTTTCGAATATCCGTGCTCTCTGCAGAGGCCCTTGGTTTTTCGATTGTATGGAAAGCTGAGAACAATCCTCAAAAGCAAAGCTTGTCATTGTATGAGGAGAAGTCAAGGTAGTCGAAATACTTAACATCTGTACTCAATGACTAGGTCGAATGTACATTGAAATGGAAGCTGCACTATTGGAGCAAATTATTTTCTCACATGAAGATCACTTGGTAGGAGAGGCCTTAGAACCATCCTCCATCGCAAGCGAGCTATTTTCCTTTCCATAAATCTTTCCAGAATTCAGAAATACCAAATTAGGCCACATACATTATTAGAATAAATTGAAATTAAAATGAATAATCGACCAAAAAGTTTTCATTAGCCCACAAATGTTAAAAAGCAGAATAAATATTTCTTTTTTTATAATAAGGGATTATCTTCATAACTGTTAACATTGATTTCTCGGAACCGTGTAATTATGTTTGCACAAACTGTTATAATAATTTACTAAACAACAACAAATAAGATAATTTGGCGGTAAGACTTTGTTTGCGAATTATTTACACCGTATCATCTGTTTTGTAGATATCATATTAATACATTTTCTTAATTAACGATATTCACAGAAGTATAGAAGTGGTTCCAAAAGCCGGGAAGCAGGTAAATTTAAAGTTTGTGCTGGACGATGTCTCTCTGAGCAGCTGTGAGCATGAGCCAGTAGCGCTCTGTGTGCAGTATAATTCTTTTCTCAAAAATTGAATTACCTTATGGTCGTTTTATCAGAAAATATAATGAATAGAAACAATAGGCTGTGTCGCGTGGGAACTATTTAAAATGTTATGAATTTATTAAAATGATAGTGAGCAACAAAAAATTAATATTTAATAACATTCTACTCTATCTGACCAATTATAATACCCATAAGATAAATGCATTTTCATCTTTAGTGTCATTATCACTAATCAGTTTTGAATGAAAGAGGGCTAAGACAGTAATACATACAAGGTGTGAGTAATTTGCATTGCGTGTATTAGATTTAGCCATAATAGTTCTTATTGAGTATTTAGTGAGACTAACTTGATAGTGTACTATGCATGATTTTTTTAGTTGATTGCCTTTGTTCATCTAAAAAATATATCTTTCATAATTACACAAAAGCATATAAAAAGAATATTATTTTTCGTCATCTCTTTTCTGCTATCTTTCTGTCATTTCATAAAAAAATAACAAAATATTCCTCCTCGACTTGTTGATACATATCCTTGCGTGCTACTTATCTAGACGCATCTTCTCCTTCTTCTCAATACTCTCTCAGTAACTACTCTCTGCGTGTAAAAATGCTCTACTCTCTCCTCTCTCCTCGTATTACTCTCTCAAATTTTGGTATTTCATAATGCACGATTGTATAGACAGCGTGAGGTTCCCGAATTAATTCGCTCGTATTCAAAAATAAACTCACTAGAAGACACAATAGAACGCCTCGAGTCTTCTTTTTACTATCATACACCTACTCAAATCCCAAAAAATTCCAATTAAAAGTCAAGGACACCCCCAAAAAGTAGAAATACCCGATTGAGCCCTTATGACCCAAATGAAGCTATGACTTTAGGATAATATAGTCAGGACCATTGTCAAATCAGAGAGAATTGATTATAAAAAAAAAAAAAATGGTATTACAAGATTTAGTTATAGTATGATTCTTCTAAAATCAGAGTGATCTACCAAAAAATCCTAACCTTAAACCTAATAACCGTTAAATAATAATTAAGTCCTAATCTAATCTTATTCACATACCAAAGTACATTAACTTGTAATCCTAATACCAAATTACACAAGACGGGTCACCAAACCCCTAACTAACCTAACCTATCTAATCTAACACGCGTACCTCATCCTAGTTCAAAACGACTTACCTAATACTTTTTTAATCACAACCTCAATACACTTACTCTCTGTAAGCCCTGCACCATAACGCTAACTCTTTTAACCCGTGAATACTCATATATTATCTTAAATACATATCCTAAACTCTCCTTAACATAGCGCGCTAAACTTCTCACGTCTCTCACTAGAACCTAATCCTATCACCTCTCAATACCCTACCAGTAGATACTAGCAGCAAGGCGACCTGCTAAGTGAGTGGCTAGATATCAAGGATATATTTTTTTGATGTTCGCTATCAAATCATTTATGTTAACTCTCATGAAATATAAAAAATCATTAGTTTATTGAACTGGACTCTTGGCCTCAAGTAAATGAACATTAATAGGAAAGCTTGTTAGATGGCTCTCCCATATAAGCCTTTTATTATTTCTTTTGTATCTACACTCAGTAACTCTCCTCAGTGTCTCAAAAGTATATTATTTTTTATACACTATTTAAATTATACATTCATATCCTAGGCCTTTATGTAGCACGCCCACACACCACACACACCACACAACACACACCACACCAACACACACCACACACACACAACACACCACTGAGAACAAAGGAACAACACATCAACATATCTCATAACTATTATCAAACACATACAACACACACACACATCATAATAACAATCAACATAATACTAATACACACACACACACACACATATACATCATCACATCACAAACTACCACACAACACCTAACTAATACAACACACATTGCACATTTTGGGTGTTAACATCACACACACATACACACACACCAATGATATACATCACCACGACACTCACTATAAACACACTCACCTACTTAACTACACTATCACACCACAACTAACACAATCCCACACACACCACATACACTAACACTACTCACTATCAATAACCCACTATTATTAATATTTAATGCAACAACATTTCTGTTTTAAATTTAATTAACATATCTCTATTCAGCCGTTTGCTAGACTCAAACAAGGAAGTATTATTAATTTAAAATAACAATAATATAATATATATATTTAATAATAATAATAATAATAATAAATAATAAATTAATAATAATAAATTAATAATAATAATAATAATAAAATATATATATATAATATATATATATATTATATTATATTATATATTATATATATATAATTATAATGAAATATATATATTATATAATATAAATATTACTATTATTAATTATTATATTAATTATTATAATATATATATATATATAATTATATATATAATATATAGAAACTTTTCCCTTTTTAAAAATAGATGAGTCGTTACCTTAGAAATCAAATATGTTGATAATGAGTTGGAGTTTCATTTCACCAAAATCTTATATTCTCAAGATTAATTTATCCATAAGTGATACTATCGAGCAACATGTGTTTAAAACTTATAGTAAATACGTTATTGCTTCGTAGTCAAGGTTAATGTATATCGTATGTATTTACCAAAGACCTAAACACAAACCTACGCAAATAAACAAAGTGTCTATTAAATAGACACAAACTGCTATTATAAACTAATAGACGAAGTCGATAAGATTTCTATTTATTTCTATTATTATTTTTTTTTTTTTTTATATCAAAGATTTTTTTTGAAAGAAAAAAAAAAAAAATTGAGATAAATAAAGAATTTAATGGTGAATATAAATTAGACTTATCTGAATGCTACATTTTGTATGGTGCATTCAGGTTGTTGAGACTAACTAAGATGCTTGTTTCGTTATTATTAATGTTCAATTGTATTGAGTATTATCTATTATTATCCATGATTATTGATGTATCTCCTATTATTATTACTATGGTATTATTATTCCATTATGTTATTATTGCAAACGTTAATTACAAATAATAGCACGTAAGGAAAGGAACCTAATAATTATTATTATTATTAATTATTATTAATTTTAATTATTATTATTATTATTATTATTATTATTATTATTATTATTATTATTATTATTATTATTATTATTGATTATAAAATGCATGCTTACTACTACCTACTACTACTACTACTACTACTACTACTACCTACTACTACAAATTACTTAAAAAAAAGTAATAATATAATAATAATAGATAATAATAATGAATAAGTAATGAATACCCCATGAACCTAATAGAGGATAATAACTAGAGTAAATCTATCGTAACTAACACTCTACAGCAAAACATCCACTCAAATACCGAAGAGAGAAAATAATAAGTAGGAGAGAATGGAAAGAAGATCATCAGTAGAAATGCATCTTTAGGAACCAATACTTTCGATCTTGGATAGCATTAAAAAATCAAAAATACTTTCAAATTTTCCTGTTAGCCAGGATTAAATTTGAAAAAAAAAATTTGCAAGATTTGTGGCTAAAAATTTTTGACGATAGTTAAAACTGCTGGCAAACTATATTCCTATACCTCTTACACATGTTATATATATAGTTTGTCTTACAGAGACTTAAATAAATTTTACGTTTTCATTATTATTATATTATTATTCTTATAATTATTATTTTCATTATTTATTATTATTATTGCAATATTATTATTTATTTTTTTAAAAAAAGCCTCGTAGGCTTACTAGGCATTAAGCCCTATTGAAGGAAGGGTTACAACTATTATTAATTATTAAAAAAGCCTGTAGCTAATAGGCATTGCCCTATTGAAGGAAGGTAGTACTGTACGTAGGTATTTAAATCTTAGGATAGACGCAAGGGTTCAAAACTGGTTGTGTCGTCAACGCGAACCCAAAGTTCTACTGTTCGAGCCGCAGTTATTTATGTTGTGGACCAACGGTTCATAATCTGTGGTTCATGGACCTCAGGAGGGTCCTCTATGACTTCAAAAAGGTCCTCGAAGGTTTGAACAAATGTTGATCATTTGCAGTTAAATTAGAAAAATGAATGAATGAAGGAAACCATGAAAATTAAAGGAAACGTTGAAAATATTTTGAAATTTTTTTTATTTTCTTTATTTTTTTTTAAAATAATTATATGAATATTATATTAACTTCTTTCCAAATGTTAAAAAAACTATTCATAAAAATCTTTAAATTAAATTTTTGAAGCACTTTAAGGTTCTAAATCTTGGTTTCAATTTTGGTGGTTGGCGAGGAAATTTTTTTTTTAAAGGAAATAATATTTAAAAAGGGTACGTGTCAAAGCAATGATTAAAAAAATCGTTTTTCTAGGGTAGTGGTCTCCAGACTGAAGCCCGCGGGGCAAGACCGGCCCGCGAGTACCACCAATCCGGCCCGCAGTAGAATACACTGGCTTTATATTTAAGACAATTTTACTTAAATTAAACACTCACAATTTAAACACTGTAAGAAACTATAGTCAAAAAATAAACTAGTCGCACTATATTTCGCTTTTCAGATCTCACTTGTCGCTACGAATTCAAACTTTGGTATGATGACCTACCTAGGTCTTGGCCCTCGGAACTTAGCAGAGGAGTCAGTGTGGCCCTTAGGCTAAAAAATTTGGAGACCATTGTTCTAGACTCTAGAGAGTAACTTCAGAAAAATTTCTAGACTGATGGGGGAGTAATTAATATGCGGATAATTATGATGCTAATTATCATCATAATTATGATGATAATTAGGAGTAATTATGATGCGGATGCGGATGCGGATGCGGATGTCATCAGAACTTTAATAATCACGGATGTGGATCTTCAACATTTTGTGTATAAAACTTTAAACAAATAAAAAAAAATTGAAACGTAATGACGAAAGTAATTTTTAATTAAACATTTGAAATATTTTCCTAATTTAGTTCTGTGTCTTTAAAGTTTCCGTAAACAGTAAGCAAACATGAATCATTGCGTCTGAGAGGGTTTAGCTTTTCATCCGCACTTGAAAGCTTGACCAATATGTAGAACAAGGGCCCAACTTATCATGAATCCCATCGATCGCTAACGACAATATCCATCCATTTACAGAAACATAGATTCAGAGAAAATATAGAGGCAGTAAGGAGCCAGTTGAGTCTATCGAAATTGTCCCAGTCAAACTAAAGTAGGTAATTACCGATCGATTACCTAGAAGAGTTCCCTTCCTACAATATTGAAATGCCCGTGAGGTGTAAAGTTTTGTAAAAAAAAATAAATAAAAAAACTGTAAATCTATTGTCCTTTTCTTCAGATATACTTGCGCCATTAAATAAACGTTCGCTCTCAATAATTCTGAGAGGCAGCTGGTTAGATAACGTCTATTTCTGAGCGAGCCACCTGGCTAGATAACGTCCATTTCTGGGTGAGCTAGCTGGCTAGATAACTACTTCTGAAAGAGTCAGCTGGCTAAATAACGTCTATTTCTGAGAGAGTATCTGGTTAGATAACGTCTATTTCTGAGAGGGCCACTTGGCTAGATAACTTTCTGAGAGAGCCAGCTGGTTAGATAACGTATATTTCTGAGAGACAGCTGGCTAGATAACTATTTCTGAGAGAGTCAGCTCACTAGATAACGTCTATTTCTGGGAGAGCAGTTGGCTAAATAACATCTATTTCTGAGAGAGCCTGGTAGCTAGATAACATCTATTTCTGGGTGAGCCAGCTGGCTAGATAATGTCTATTTCTGGGAGAGCCAGATGGACATATAACGTCTATTTCTGGGAGAGTCAACTGGCTAGATAACGTCTATTTCTGGGAGAGCCAGCTGGTTAGATAAAGTCCATTTCTGGGTAAGCTAGCTGACTAGATAACGTCTACTTCTGTAATAGCCAGATGGCTAGATAACGTCTAATTCTGAGAGAGCATCCGGTTAGATAACGTCTATTTCTGAGAGGGCCACTTGGCTAGATAACTATTTCTGAGAGAGACAGCTGGTTAGATAACGTATATTTCTGAGAGAGCCAGCTGACTAGATAACTATTTCTGGGAGAGCCAGCTGACTAGATAACGTCTATTTGTGGGAGAGCCAGATGGACAGATGACGTCTATTTCTGGGAGAGTCAACTGGCCAGAGAGCGTCTATTTCTGAGAGAGCCAGCTGGCTAGATATGCCTAGGAAGTCGATTCAATTTTTAATATTTTTCCTCATTTACTTCATCAATTCGAGAGGATATGCGTCACTCTGTAGAATCCAGATCAACTATTTCATCAACTTTATATCTTTCTTCAGTTTCTTGCTCATTGCCACTATATGATGCCAAGAAAATATTAGGCAAATCAGTTACGGTACAATCATTTGATTTGTTGTTGATCTTCAGTGTTGGTTCTCAAATGTTTCTTCTATGGTTCTTCCTGTTCGGCTGCAATTTCTTTAAAGTCGGTTTTGAAAGCAATTTAGCAATTTAGTCTTTTGCTAGTGTCGCCAAGGAAGATTGAGGCGAAAAATTTGGTTTTACATCCTAAATATCAGAGAAGCTGCTATTGTGAAGCTATCATTAGTTTTCTTCTAAGTATTTTTTTTTTTCATTTAAATATTATTTTGAAACATATCACTAGCATCAGAACATGATTCATAACACCTTTGTGTTGACCTTGATATACATAGCACTGTTCTTAGTAATGAACCCGTCTTGATTACGGTGTTTACCAAATACACCACAGCCATTGCCCCTGTTCCGTTCTACTAAATGATGATTTTTTTTCAGTAGTTTGTGGGAAAATGACTATTAATCAGGGCTGCGGAGTCGTAAAATAAATTTTTCGACTCCGACTCCTTAAATTCAAATTTGGATTTTCGACTCCGACTCCACTTAAACAAAAATTTTCGACTCCGACTCCGACTTCACTCAAACAAAAATTTTCGACTGCGACTCCAGCAGTCAAATTCAAAATTTTGACTCAGTGCTCACAGAGTTACAGTAAAACATTTTTTTTGTTTCAACTATTTTTTTTCGCTTGCTTTTGAGAATAAAAAAATATACCACTTTTCCAATGAATCTAAAGATGCAGGCGCAACAAATGACAAACAAATATATTTCAGTTTCGGAAACAAATGTATAACGTAATTATAATGCAAATTTTTTTTAATTTTTATTATTTTTTTTTTTACCAATATTAAAGCAAATAGTGGTCATCATAAATTAATAATAATAATAATAATAATAATAATAATAATAATAATAATAATAATAATAATAATAATAATAATAATAATAATAATAATAATAATAATAATAATAATAATAGTTCTATAAATTTTCGACTCCGACTCCGACTCCACTTACACAAGAATTTTTGACTCCGAGTCCGACTCCGACTCCACTTACACAAGAATTTTCGACTCCGACTCCGACTCCACTTGCACAGAATTTTCGACTCCGACTCCGACTCCTGGAAAATTGCACGACTCCACGACTCCGACTCCGACTCCGCAACCCTGCTAATAATAAACTAAATACAGTGTTAAAAAAAAGCTTAATATTTAATTTCGGGACAAGGGAAATGTCAATTATAACAAGGATAAGGTAATAGGGGGACCCGTTGCCGTGCATTCAGAGTATAATGCGGGCTTATACGAGGTATTATATTAGTTTTAAAAAACCCCAACCGACTATACCCATGGCACGAAGATAAACTATTATTATTTTAT
>JABUQX010017977.1:17500-47500 GCA_015478945.1 Trachelipus rathkii
AGACTTGTACCAAGGGTTACGAAATCTTAAGAACCTTTGTACCAGGGAAGTAATGAAAAAAAAAATTGAATCAGGGAAGTTACGAAAAAGATACGTACCAAAGTTTACGAAAAAAAAAGTCTTTATATCAGGGAAGTTACGAAAAGGGACTTGAATCAAAGAAATTATGAAAAAGAGGCTTCTACCAAGGGTTACAAAAGAGAACCTTGGTACCAGAGAAGTGCAGGTGCAAAAAGATACTTGAATCAGAGGAAGCTTGTGAAGGAGAGACTTGTACCATGAGTTACCAAAAGGAATCTTTGTAGGGGAGTAAAGAGAAAGAAACCTGAATCGGGGAAGTTACGAAAAAGATTCTTGCAACAAAGGTTTCGAAAAAGAGCCTTTGTACCAGGGAAATAACGAAAAAGAGACTTGAATCAGGGAAGTTACGAAAAAGATACTTGTACCAAAGAATTGGGAAAATGTCTTTGTAATAGGGAAATTACGAAAAAGAGACCTGAATAAAGGTTACGAAAGTGCCTTTGCACCAAGGAAGTAAAGAAAAAGAGACTTGAATCAGGAGAGTTGCGAAAAAGGAACTTGCACCACGGTTTACGAAAAAGAGTCTTTGTACCAGGGATGTAAAGAAAAAGAGACATGAATCATGGAAGTTTGGAAAAAGAGATTTGTATTAAGGGTTACGAAAAAGAGCCTTTGTACCAGAGAAATAACAAAAAGGAGACTTGAAGCAGGGAAGTTACGTACCTCGGATTGCGAAAAAGAGTCTTTATGTCAGGGAAGTTACTAAAAAGAGACTTGTACCATGGGTTGCAAAGAAAGAGTCTTTGCACCAGGGAAGTAAATACAATGAGATTTGAATCTGGGAAGTTACGAAAAAGAAATGTACCAAAGGTTACGAAAAAGACCATTTGTACCAGGGAAGTAACGAAAAAAATTAATAAATTATGGAAGTTACAAAAGAGACTTACGAAAATGAGTCTTTGTACCAGGGAAGTTACGAAAAAGAGATGAATCAAAGAAGTTACGAAAAGAGACTGGTACCAAGGGTTACGAAGAAAAGGAGCTTCTTTTTAGTACCAGGGAAAAAAAAAAAAAAAAAAAAAAAAAACTTGAATTATGGAAATTGTGAAAGAGAGATTTGTACTATGGGCTACGAAAGGAGTCTTTGTACCAGGGAAGTAAAGAAAAAAAATAAAAGACTTGATGAAAGAAATTACGAAAAAGACTCTTTGCACCGTGGCAGTAAAGAAAGAGAGACTTAAATCAGGGAAGGTACGATAAAGAGACTTGTACCAGAAATTCCTCTATCAGAAACTTTCTGATTTTGCAGAGCGTCACATTCTGAAACTTCATCATAATCTGGAAAACAGAGGACCAATAATATAATCAGAAATCAGGAAATCGTCACCCAGCCACGCATTGCAATAAAAGAATCTTTAATATTATAAATTAATTTCCCTGGCATTTTTGTTACGATAGTTTATGTAATAAAGAACCAAACTCGTTCAGAGAAAATCCTTAGTTTGATTTCTAGAAGGAAACAAGTCTTCGAAATGTTAACTTATCTAAAAAAACATTAAATCAAAGATTCATTCACATCCAAAATCTATGTATATATTATATAGTAAAGGAAGAAGAAGTTAGCAGTATATATATATATATATATATATATATATATATATATATATATATATATATATAGTATATATATATATATATATATCCGGTATATATATATATATATATATATATATATATATAGTATATATATATATATATATATATATATTATATTATATATATATAAAAATATATATATATATATATATATATATATATATATATATATACGTGTATATATATTATAGTTATTATTATTATACATATATTATTATATTATTAAGGTTATTATTATTATTATTACTATTGGTTATTATTATTGTTGTTGGTTATATTGTTGGTGATTTTTGTTATACAGCATATGTTACATATACATATACATATTATATACATATTTATTGCTGGTTATTATGATATTACATATATATATATAATATTATTAATATTATATATTGTTAGTTACATATATATATAATGTACATACATTACATATTACATATATATATGTTATTATTATTATTAATACATACATTACATATATACATACTACATAAATAGGCTATAGATTTGTTTTTCCGTCCAAAGAAAATGAACATTTTTCTTTATCAGATCATACAACAAGCAACCTGGTCCTCTAATTGAATTACTCTTAGACCAGCGTTGGGAATATTACTTCACCTTGTCCTTTCCTTATTATCCTCTGGAGAGCTCTGGGAGAATGAATTTTGAGGCCTAATGGAAGAGGTGCCGTAGCGCATTTGGGAGCGAGCGCTTCAGCGAGCGGTCTCCCATGCATGTACGCGAACTCCGTTGTGTATCTACCCTATGGTATTGTTTAGTTTTTCTTTTTAACTAAAAATACCTAATTAAAAATAATTTAACTACAAGATAAATAATTTTGAAAATGAAAAATCTCAATTAAACGGATAATAAAAAGTACAATAAAATCGACTTTATGAAACTGCAAATTTAATTTAAAAATAAATAAAATCTCTTATTTCTGATTTTTCCCTGGATTGTAAAATTAGTTTTATTTGTGAGTTTTATCCACTTAACATCTACTTATATATATATACAGAGATACAAAGCAGTTAGCAGCAGTTGTTAAGTTAGAGTGCTGCTGGGTTAAGCAGTTACATATATATATATATATATATATATATATATATGTTATATATGCTAGTGGTGCTAAGGTTAAGGTATATAGTTAGTTAGTATATATGTTAGTTATATATATATATATATATATATATATATGTTGTTAGTTGTCGCTCGTGCTGTGAGGTTGTTTCGAATGCTTGGTCTCCAATGTGACTTCGTCAGTTTTTAATTTTTTTTTTGTTGTTTTTTTTAATATATTTCTAGTATATGATCCTAACAATCAATTTAAGTGGTAACGGACACATTCAAAAATATATATAGGTTCTTTTACGTTTACGACTTCGTCAGTTTTTTTTGTTTTTTTTTAACTGGTGGATCACCCAAGGGTAAACCGCAAAACAGTTCTGGCTCCTTCCGGGAACGATAGTATCCGGGAGGCATCCCAGGTCCCCGCCTTTCAGTATTTGAAAAGTCTGCAGGGGCTCCTCCTGCCTCATTAAAACCCCTCTGGGCTGTCCCCCGGTCGGCTCGAGCCCCTAATTTTTGTTTTTTTTGCTTTTTGTAATAAGCTTTATACGCTGATTCCAAATATGTAAATTGTTTTTCTGTATTCTACACTGAGATATTTTTTATTTTTTATGAAAAATATATTTTTTTTTTTTTTTTTTTATTTTTTACATTTTTGAATAAGCTATATACGCTGATATCCAAATATATATAATTGGTTTTTCTGTAAGTGTCGTACTTTTCGAGATATTTATTTTTGAAACAATTTTTTGAACATAAATGATTTTTAAAAATTATTTAAAATATTTCCTGAACTTTAACCGCGTCCGAAATCTGGATGCCTCGTTTTGCAATATACATTAAAAAAAAAAAAAATCAAAAACCTAGGAGTCGTAAAACAGAATAGGACCTATATATATGAGTATGTACCTTAGCATAGAGTATATATATATATATAGTATATATATATATATATATATATATATATATAGTATATATATATATATATATATATATATATATATATATATATATATATTTATTTTCTAATACAAAAGTTCTTTTAATATTAATAACTTCTCATTTCCTTATTCTTAACTATCATCAATTTAGTTTAATGTGATAATTAAGTATTATGGATGTCCTTTTCTTTTTTTTCTTTTCTCTTCTTTTGGAAAGTTTTGTGTGTGTGTGTGTGTTGCTGTGTGTGTGTGTGTGTGTGTGTGTGTGTGTGTAAAAAGTGGAAAAGTTTTGAGCAATAGCATTTTATTTTTAATAATTTTGACAGTTATATTTATATATAATTGTTACTAAGTAGAAAATTTTACTTGTCATTTTTCGTTTTTTTTTTTTTTTTTTTTTTTTTATTGAATTGAATACCAAAAAAAAATTTTTAAAAATTTTTGAAATTTTGTGAAGCAACTAATAACGAATTAAACATATCTTTTAACATAAAATTATACGGTAAATAAATACATATATAAAATAAATGTAACTAAATTATGCATATTACCCCAATTAATTAAAATAATTCTTATTATTGAAAGTTATTAAAATTATTAATATTAAAAGAATAAAGAAACTAATAATTATTTTCATATTAATTAAATATTAATATTACCAAGATTAAAAATGAGCATAATAATACGTGATAGTACTATTGTGAAGCAACTTATTGCGACCTTCTTCCGAGCAGAGAAATTCTATAGCGAGGAAAGTGATGCAAATTTTTATTACTATGTTTTTCGGTTTCAAGATTGCGCCGGCGTTTGGCATTGAGAAATATTAGGAAGTTTTTAATAACAGACAGGAAATGTAAATTCTGGTACTAAAAATAAACTTTTCTCATTTCAAAATTTCATATTATAATATTGTTTACAAAATCTTGTAAAAAGAATACTGCTTTGCCATTACACACACAGTCACACACACACTCTCACACACACACACACACACACACACTCTCTACACACACACACACACACACACACACACACACACACACCCTCACTCTCTCTCTCTATCTCTCTCTATCTCTCACACACACACACACACACACACACACACACATAACACACACACACACACACACCTACACACACACACACACACACACACACACAACATTAAAATAGCCCCCAGGTCCCAATTTTCCTGAAGCTTATATGGAATGCTTGAAATGAACTGTAATGAAAGTAAAAAAAATCTGTACGAGAAATAACCCTGAAAAAAGTTATGAAGTCTCAAAATTTCATACTTATAACATTTATCTATGGAAAAAATCATTAAAAAAATGGTGACCCCGGCCGATTTTCATAAAACTTACAGGAAATGTTTGAAATGAGTTGCAATGAAAGGAAAACGTAAAATAAACCTCAAAAAATGAATCTTAAAAAAACTATGACGTCTCCAATTTCTCATAGTTGCCTGATGCTTCATTTTTGGGTCCTTTATTAAACCAGGGGGCAATAATAAAATTAGTATCGGAATGGTTGGTAATGCTATCTCAAAATTATTTACCTACGCTAAGATTGCCTTCTTTCATTGTTATACGCAAAAAGAAGAATTAAGTTTAATTTTGGGCACAGGTTTTGCCATAAGCCCGCGGCAGTCCGCGGGCCGTCTGCCATGCATGGGGCACAAAGTGTATCTCACCCTACGGTATTCGTTAATTTAAAAAAAAAACTGCATGGCGTCCAAATTCGCTCTACAAACTTTCCGTAAATACATCAAATTTAAATTGAAATAAATTGCCTAAGCTTACTCATTTTATAAGCTTAAGTGTGAAGCCCAAAAAAATATATATCAATTTCTTTTTACTTTTTTTGTTAATATTAATTAAATTATATATGAAAATACACCATTACAAAGAAAGTTTATCTTTTTCTGTTTCATAAATTTAGGATCATAAAATGCATTTCCCAGTTTTACCAACCTTACAAAGCTTAAATTTTTTATTGCCCCCTGGTTTAATAAAGTATCCATTTTGGTATTATCTTTCCAGCACTCGTAATTTTATATGTTTGTGTGCCATGCATTTGTAATATTGAGCCTTCTTTTGCGCTTTTCTTTCATTTCATATTATTTTAAGTATTTCATGCTTTCTGAAAATCGCAATGCGGAACAATTTTAATAAGGGCATATATATATATATATATATATATATATATATATATATATATATATATATATATATATATATATATATATATATATATATATATATATATATATATATATATATATATATATATATATATATATATAATCACCACCTTCTCTCTCCCCAAGACTGGGGGGTAAGGTGCGATACATGCACTGTAAACAGAAAAGTAGTAGAAAAACATGACACATGTCGAAAAGAAAGCCCAGCCTTACCGCTCCTTTATACTCTTTAGGGAGAACTCACTGTAGTCAGAAAAATTCACCCTAGAGCTTCACGGGACCGCGACGGACCATCACTATGGCTTCTCGTCAATGTATGGTTCATCCCTTGACCCAGGTGGGCCACAACCATACCCCCCTCACAAAACCCCGCCATTCACTCCTATTATGCACCTTTCTCCTCGCCTCTGTCAGACTCATATTTCTCTCCTCAAGGTATTCTTTACCGACTCAATCCACTTTTACTTCGGTTTCCCAGCCAGTCGATTCCAAGCACACTCACCACTATATACATCCGCTTAACCAACCGACTATCATCCATCCATTCCACATGACCAAACCATCTCAACGTACTTTCATTTATTCTCTCATTTAGCCCTTTCTTCACAGCACACAACTCTCTAATACCTTCATTCCTTATTTTATCAATTCTTATTACACCTAACACGCCATTAGATTGTCAATCTGAACACATTGTACTTTAGATCTATACCTCTTATTCCAGACCACAGTCTCACTTCTATACATTAACACAGGTAACAACATACCCTCATGTAAGACCCTAGCGCTCTCAAGGCTTAGTCCCTTTACATCCACCAAGAATTTTATTGCACCAGCCACCTTCCTGCCATTCACAACTTTCCTACTACACTCTGCATCATCCGTTTCCTTTTCATCCAACATATACTCTAAATATTTAAGCTAAGACACTTGTTCTAGCTGCTCACCATCTAACATAATTTTACACCGAGGACTGTCCTCGCTCACAACCATAACCTTACTCTTATCTACGGTTACTTTCAAACCCCTCCTTTTACACACCCTGCCAAATCTCTTTACCAATCCTCTCAACCTCTTTTCAGATTCACCAAACAAAACCAAATCATCCGCATATTTTATGCAGGGCACCTTCAACTCTTCCATTCTCCATCATTCTAACACCATCTCCTGCCCCCCCCCTCCAATTCTTTCATAACCATCAAATACAAATTGAATAACCAAAGAGACATAACACATCCTGCCTCACTCCGCTATATATATATATATATATATATATATATATATATATATATATATATATATATATATATATATATATATATATATATATATATATATATATATATATATATATATATATATATATATATATATATATATAACTATATTAAAATATATATATATATATATATATATATATATATATATATACTTATATATATATATATATATATATATATATCACCTTACAATATATATATATATATATATATATATATATATATATATATATATATATATATATATATATATATTTATATATATATATATATATAACATATATATATATATATATATATATATATATATATATATATATATATATAACTAATATATATATATATATATATATATATATATATATATATATATATATATATATATAGCTCTTCAACCTATGAAGCCATATATATATATATATATATATATATATATATATATATATACAATTGAAGTCGGCTCGCAAGAAATAGTTTCTCGTCGGAAGAAGGGTTGTTCGCGACCAACTTCAGTAATTTATAATCATTTTTTTTAATTAATAATACAATTTTATTGTAAATTTATATTTCTCTTTTTATAATGAAAAACATGGGAATAAATTTTTTTTGTATTCTTTTCCGTAACACGTGCACAGCCAACCACACACACACACACACACACACACACACACACACACACACACACACACACACACACACACATATATATATATATATATATATATATATGGGCCTATACATGTCTAACGTACATTTATATATTAAGTTGTATTTATCCTTATATATATATATATATATATATATATATATATATATATATATATATATATATATATATATATAGATGTGTTAATCTATTCTATATAGACTATATATATACTATATATATATATATATATATACTACTATATATATATATGGCCTATATGTATTTCATTAACAGCAAAAATTTCTTTTCAATCAGATATCGATTTATTGATTTTGCATTTTGGTTTATTTACACAGCGAAAGTTCTAAAACTACAAATTGTTTTCTTTCAGTGTTATTGTCCATTGAATATATATATATATATATATATATATATATATATATATATATATATATATATATATATATATATATATATATCTATATATATATATATTCTTTCATATATATACTTATATATATATATATTTTTATATATATATCTATACATATATATATATATTAATATTATATTTATATATATATATATATATATATATATATATATATATATATATATATATATATATATATATATATATATATATATATATATATATATATATATATATTTATTTTTAAATTTATTTTTTAAGAGTTAAGGAAAAAACAGGTTGGACAAAAAAACAGCCCAGCAGGTTTTATTGGGGCATGGGTTTTATTGGGCTTTTTTGGGCTTTTTTAAAATTTCTATTTTTGAGGAAAAAATAAAAATGATTTATAATAATTGAATATGTTTTTTGTAATATCATTTTAGTATTATTTGACAAATAAATTAATAAATAGATATAAAATTTACAAATTAAACATATTATTTGCTAACAAACATTGTCCAATTCCCACTGCTGAATGAATGTCATTGCCTAATTAGTGAAACTTGTCAAGGTAAATGGTATTGCTATTGTTACAGCTTATTGATAGTAATGACATAACAAGACTATCTTAAATTAAGTAGCTAAATAATATATTTAAATTTATATTATTTAAACTTTGAACATTGTTGTCATCATAATCTGAGGCTCTGGGAAGCTAGTAAGTTAGCAGTAGTTGTTACGTAGAAACTAGCCAGGCTTGCCCCAGATACCTTCAAGGAGCTGCAAACCAACCCACCAGGTCTGGGTATTATGGTAAAACCCTGGAAAAATTGGGAGATTTGGAGAAAAAAAAATACAGGATATATTTATGGTCACTTCATTTAAAAAAATGAATAAGGCACACTGTAATAAGTTCAGAGATTTTTAATTTATATATATGTACCGCCTCGTTACAAAGTATAAAATTTATAAAGGATATATGTAAGTGCTACCCAGATTTCTGGTACACAGATATAAGAACTCTTGTACAAAGCAAGTCCTGTATGCGAAATAACTGTTTCATTCCTTTTTTGTATTATCAAGGTCACCGAGGTGACGCTGTCGCCAAGGGAGTGCCAATGGAATATTGTCAGTTAGGAAATCGAGATCGGGGAGCAAACACGTTGACGCTCTCTCGGTCCAAATATTGATACTGTAATTTGAGTCAGATTTAAAGTATTTAATAAAGTAAACATTTAATTTTGAACAATAGTGAAATATCTTAATGTGTGTTCATGTAAAATAGTCATTAGAAATAATTAATAAAGAAATAATTAAAGAAGAGTTTCGCTATTCCAAAACTATTTTATTATTTGCTATATCAAAGTGATCTCTTAAATAGGGCCAATTAATCATTATAGAGATCAATCTTTGTACATATATATATATATATATATATATATATATATATATATATATATATATATATATATATATATATATATATATATATATATATATATATATATATTTATATCTTGATATATATCTATAAATATCCAAAAAATAGTGTACATATCATACTTTTGATACAAACTTAGGCCGAAGGGTTGTAGTGAGCTGCCCTTAGTGGTTTTGTATCATATTTCATATGTATCATACGTATATTTTATATTCTTTGGGGGGTATTTTTAATTTTGTCATGTATGAGAGTGTTATGAAGGGGGAGAATAATTGTGTTGCTGTGAGTGATGGGTGTTCTGACGCCAACGAGTAGTTCTTCAGTTCTCTTTCCCTTGGTCTTCCTAGTTTCGCGGCATCCATCACTCTTTCACGTTTGAATGAAACGATTGTGAATGATTGTAGATGAGTGTGATTAATCAATTTTTTCATATATATATTTCGTCTTTCCGTAGGAATTATTATTTAATATTTTTTAATAAAATAACAGAGGTTAGTGGATGCATTCTAGTGGCCTGTGTTAGAAAATAAGATGCTTTTAGGAAGAGTTGGTTGTGGTTCAGGGAAGTGGTTGATGATAGTTCTTGGAAATCCCTTTTCTGGTGGATTGGGAATCCTTCTAGGATACGGGTAAATATTTTTCCTATTACTTTATTTATTCCATTAATGGTAAATTCCTTGGTCTTAGTGGATTTTTTTTATACTTTAAAGGTTTGAAGCAGAGTAGTGGAAGATTCATTTGGTTCTGGGTCACCGTTAGTCGAGGTAGAAGTAGAGGTTTGAACAAAAAACTGGTCAGCACTATTGGCCAGGTAGGACTTATTTTGGTTGTTTGTTTTTTTTGATACATTTTTTAATTCAATTTTGATTTGATTTTTAGTTCAATTATTCATTCTTTAGTTAAGTTAATTTAATGTTAAAATTTGTGGATTGATGTTAAGACTTGATTAATAGAAATTCACTTGACTTAATGATATTAATTGTTTAATTTATTATATTTTAATTACTTATATAGTTCATTTATCATTTTTTTTCATGTTAGGATTTCTGTATTCATCATTTACCTTATTATTTTCATTTACCTTATTATTTTTATTTATTTATTTATATGTCACGTTAGAATTTGTTAATTTTTTTTCATTCCAGTTTTTTCCTTTGGCTGGTCTTGCGTCTGTTTTTTATTTTTGGACTCCATATCTTGTGGTTCCGGTTTTGGTCCATTTGTCTGTGGCCAGTAATCCGTATTTCCCTGTGGCTGTAATTTCTTGAGGCAGCTGAATTAGACATTTAGGGACTGGGTTACCGAATGAACTTAATGGTGCGGTACACCTTGAACTCAACGGTGAGGTACACCAAATTTAGAAATATTTGAAATAAATGAGTTGATATTTAAACTAAACTGAAATTAAGATTAGACAATAAACAAGAAAGTGGAAGTATAGTAAATAAATTGGAAACTTTAAAAATTGAAAAGAGACAAACTGAAAGAGAGAAACTAAAAACATAACGGGAAAAGTATAAACTGAAAATAAAATAAAAAGCGTTAATTTGCTAATACATAAGTGGACCTAGGACAATAAATTTGAAACTAAAGTAATAAATTGTGTAGTGGTACCATAAATAGTAAATAAAACTAGGAAATAAAACATTTGAGAATAACACTTAAAATTTAGAGTGTAGGTACCATAACCGGTACCATAAAACGTGAGAAACTTTTAAGACTAGTGGTACCAAAATTTAATACTTTAATAGTTGACAATTTCGCATATTTGGTACAATTTTTATTGAATACTATTTATTGCATTTAATATTTTTTTATGATTATTATATGTTGTAGATGTTGTAGGTATAGGTGTGGTTTATAATATATGGTATATGGTAATACCTGGTGGTGGAACTAGTAGGTGCGGTAGTTTATTTATATTGGAACAACGTGTGTAAATTTTATGGTAGTAAGTAGTAGGTGGTATCAGATCAAGATACTGTGTGTAATTTTGTGTAATTATTAAGAAGTATTTGGATACTATATATTCTTGTATAATAAATTTAAGGTGTATGTGTCTTTTTTTTTTGTATTCCCAATATCTATCCTGGAAGACAGCCTCACGCCTTTCTTGATTCAAATTATTGTAGCACTCAGGTTTTTATTTTAACGTAAAATCCGCTACATATTTGTGGCGCCCAACGTGGGGCTGTCTCGAAGGATAGGTGAGGGGCGTAGTATAAGGTGTAAGGTAGTAGTAAAGTAGTAAAGTAGTGTAAACATGGCTACTAATGAGGAGTTGCGGGTGGAGTTGGAAAGGTATAAGGAGGCTTTGAGAAAGAAAGAGAAAGAGAATGAAGAATTGATTGAGAAGGTGAGAGAATTATCAGAGGGAATGAAGGAAATGGAGAAACGAATGGAAGAGAGAATGGAGGCGAAAATGGCCACTAAAATAGAGGTAAAAGGTTTGCTGATGGGATTGGAGGGAACGGAATGAATGGAACCCAACAAAGGGTGACCTCTACTCCAAAGGTAGTAAATGTAAAGAGGAATGGGAAAGTGGAAAAGAAGGACGAGAGAGTGAAGACCAAAGATGAGGAAAAAGTGATGAACCAGGATGATGAGTTAAGTGATGTGACTGAGGATGATGGGGATGGGGATGGAGAGAAGGATGTAAATAAGGTGGTGAATGAGAAAATTGAAAAGAATGGGAAGAAAGAGAAAAAGGATAAAAAGAAGAAAAAGACTTCGAAGAACAGGAGACATGAAAGGAGAATGAAAATGAAAAGTAAGAGTATAGACTCATTATATAGTAGTTCGGAAGGTGAGGTGAATGTGTTTGAGGGAAATGAGACGGGATCTAGTTCTGAGTCTGACAGTCGTAAAGTGAAAAAGAGTGTGTTTATTAGGGATATCCCCAAAATAAATAAGTTTAACGTGTATGGTACAAAGGAGGTTGATGAGTTTTTTAGGGAATATGAGGGTTATTGTAGGGAGAAGTTTGATGACAATAAGGTATTTTGGGTGAAAGAGTTGGGCGAATTTTTAGAGGGACGAATGTTGGATTTTTATAAGGCTGTCAGTGTGGGTGAACCAAAGTATGAAGTGGTGAAAAAGAGGATAGTGGACCAGGTTGTGAGAGTGAAAGGGGGAGTGAAGTATAGAAAGGTGAATGATTTTGATAAGGCTAGGCGTGGAAAGAATGAAAGGATTGATATGTATGCGCACCGATTGGAAACCTTGGCGAGAAAGAAGTTTGGGGATGATGATGTGGATGGGAACAAAAGATTGTTAAAGAAGTTTTTGGATACTGTTCCAACCGCGGTGGCGGAGTATATAAATTTGCGTAGGAAAGAGAAAATGAGATGGGCGGGAGAGCGATTGACTTGGGAGGATGTTTTGGAAATTGTAGAAGATAGGGAGTTTGAAGGCGAGCGAGAGGAGAATGAACGACGTGAGGTGTATAGTGGTAGGGAAAGGTATGCGGCGAATGAAAGGGCTTCACCACCCCCTCAGTATAGATCGTATAGGGACGCACTGAAAGCTAACCCCTATGAAGTAATGGTGAAGTTTTTGGAAGATTTTTACGGTGGTTTTGGAGATGATGAAAGACAGGTGAATGCAGGAGGTGTGGGTAATTTTGCTGCTGGTCGTCAAGTTGGTGGAAATGTGAATGTGAGAGGGAATGATGGTTATAACCAAGGTCAAGGGTATAATCAGGGTCAAGGGATTAGAGGTCGTGGAAACCAAGAAAATGTGAGTGCGAATAGGGATGTGAAGTGCTTTCGTTGTGGGAAGATGGGTCATATGATTTCAGAATGTAGATGGGCAACTGGTGCTTGTTTTAGCTGTGGGCAAGTGGGCCATTTGGCCATGAATTGTACAGACCCGCAAAGGACTGGGTGTAGGAGATGCGGAGGTGTGGATCATTGGGTGCGTGATTGTCCACAGGGAGTAAGAGCGAGGCAACCGGTATGTGGGAACTGTGGTATCGAGGGGCATTTTTCTAGAATGTGTAGGTCCCCTAGAAATACTTGTACGACATGTGGGAAGATAGGGCATGTGGCTGGAATGTGTTGGAGTGTGAGGCAACCAGGAGGGACAGGTCAGATTAATCCTGGTGTGCTAGGTCTTGGTACTGGTGTTAGTGGTCCGGTTCAACCGGTTAGTGGTCAGGCTGTTGGTATGACTAGGAATGTAAATGTGAGTGAGGCAGGGGTGAACACGGTCAATAATCAGATAAGGGTAAACACTCCGGGAAACGGGTTGCCTTGAGGGTTGCAACTGGTGAACCCTCAGGTGAGATTAGGTTGTCACAGATAGGGGATGTAAGTGTCGATGTGTTTTCAGTTGGTCCTGTGAATGAATGTATGAGTATTAAGGTTTATTGTGGAGGTATTGAGGTTCGTGCTTTGATTGATACTGGGTGTATGGTTAGTGTTGTGTACAAAGGAGCATATGATAGGATGAATATAAGGGAAGATCAGAAAGAAGTCGGTAGGGGTCATATTAAAGGAATTAGTAATGTGTTGGTACCTGTGGAAGTAAAATTTAGAGAGAGCGTTAGGATAGGAGGAATAGGCATGGAGGAGAGTGAGTTTTATGTGATTGATAGTAGGAATGAAAAGTATGATGTGTTATTGGGATATAAGTTTTTGAGTGCAAATGGGATAGTTATTCATCCTGATCGAAAGATGATAGAGAAGAAGGTGAATAAGGATGGAAAATGTCAGATGTATGTGAATGATTTAGGGAAGGTAGATGTGAAATTGGTTAAAGGCGTGGAAGTGTTTGCTTTAGAGGATAGGTCCTTGAAGACGGATAAAGTGGTAAGTGTGAAAGTAGGTTGGAATACGAATGTAGGTGTGGATGAAAACCAGAATAGCATGTTTCTGGTGGATGGTTATGATGCGAGGTATAGGGTGAAAAGGGTTGCTCATATTTGATGGTATAATAGATTTGAATAATCCTAGGGTATGTATGCAGAAGGTGCCTGATGTGAAAAAGAAGAGAGTGAGAGGTATAAGGGTTGGTGATGTAGTTGGTAGTTTGTATTCTGTTTTTGTATTAGAGAATTCGAGAGAGAATGAATGTTGTGTGTTTGCAGGTGATATTGAGAAGGAGAAGAAGGAATGGATATATGATGAAATGGTTGACAAAGTGCGATTGCCTGAGGGGTTGAATGAAGTAAGGAGACAAAAGATTGTACGAATGTTGTGGGAAAGGAGGAAAGCGCTGAGCCAGGGCGATGAAGATTTTGGGGATGCAAAATTGCCAGCGTTTCGCATAGTGTTAGCGGAAGATACCCCCATATACCAGCGACCTCGTCACTTTCCCCCCCCTGTTGCGAATGAGATTGAAGAGCAGTGTGAAGAGTTAGAGCGAATAGGTGTGTTGGAAGAGAGTGTGAGTCCTTGGAATAGTCCGATTGTGCCTGTGCGAAAACCTGATGGACGTTTGAGGTTGTGTATTGATTATCGTAAGGTGAATGAAAAGACTGTGAAAGATAGGTTTCCTATGTGTGTAGTTTCAGAATGCGTGTATAGTATGTATGGGATGAAAGTTTTTACGAAAATGGATCTGGTGCGTGGGTATTATCAGATGCCAGTGGAAGAGGATAGTAGGTGTGTGACTGCCTTTTCGACTGCAGGCATTATCAGTTTAGGAATTTGAGCTTTGGGTTAGCCAATGCTCCAGCGGCGTTTCAGAGGGCGATGAATGTGGTCATGAATGATTTTCCCAGTAAGAATGTGATGGTGTTCATAGATGACATACTAGTGATGAATGAATCTTTCTCTGAGCATTTGAAGTTAGTGAATGATGTGTTGAAAAAGTTAGAGGAGATAGGGATAAAAGTGAAAGTCGAAAAGTGTGAGTGGTTTGCGGATGAGGTTGAATTCTTGGGACACAAGGTGTGTGCGACTGGTTTAAAGAAAGCAGAAAAGTTTATTGAGAAAGTTCGGCAGTTTCCAAAGCCGAGGAATGTTAGAGAATTGAGAGGATTTTTGGGTTTGGTAGAGTTTGGGAGGAAGTTTATGAAAGATTGTTCGGGAGTAATGAAACCCTTGACTGAATGGACTGGGAAAAAGAAGAGTACGATTGTGAAGTGGAATGATAGAATGAATGAAGCGTTTGAAAAGTTGAAAGCTGAAGTTGCGAAGGATGTAGAGCTGGCTTATCCGGATTATAGTGAGAATGCGAAACCTTTGGAGGTTTATAGGATGCAAGTGGGTATTGTATGGGGGGTTGTTTGATGCAAGAACAGGTGATTGATGGGATTGAAAGAAAACGAGTGATTGCGTATGTTTCGAAAGCGTTTAGCATGACAGAGCGAAAGTATTCTACGATTGAAAGAGAGTTGGCTGCTTTGAGGTTTTGTTTGAAGTCGTTGCGTCCGTTTTTGTATGGAATTAAGTTCATTGTGCGAACGGATCACCAACCCTTGGTGTATTTGCAGAGAATGAGGATAGTTGATAGTCGGCTTGCAAGGACTTTGGAAGATTTGAGTGATTTTGACTATGTGGTTGAGTATGTGCCGGGTGAAAGGAATGAGATTGCTGATTTGATGTCGAGAATGCCTGGGAGTGAGAGTATGAATGAAAAGGTAGTGATAGACCCGGAATATTTGCCTAAGGGATTGATGAAGGGAAAAGAAAGTCAGGGTGGGGGTGATTCTATGTTTGAAAGTGTGTTGTACGGGTTACAGGACTTAGCTAGGGATAGGTTGGTTTCGAGAGTGCCTGAGAGTATGGAAGAATTGCGGAGGGAAGTTATGACTGAGGTGTGTAAGAAACCTGAGCAGATAGGAATTAGGAAGGTGAAATATTTTATGAAGGAATTAAAGGCTATGTGTAATGTAGGTGTGCTTCCGGTGCAAGAGGTATTGATTGTTGTGAGTAAGTTGTTTAGGATAGTTGTATGTGTGCATTATGGTGGAGAGAGACCAGTTTTGTATAGGAGTGAGGGTGTAAGTGGTGCAAAAGTGGGTGAGCTTCATTTACAGTGTTTAAGTGGCGTACATTACAATTGGGTAATCGAGAAAAAGAGTTATGATAGGAAGTATGTGTTGGAATCGGAGTTGGAGGAGTGTCTGGGAGAGGGTGATGAGAATGTGAAAATGATTTGTCCAGGGGAAATCGAAGAGGTTGTGTACTGCGAACATGGGATAAGTGGAAGAATGGAGGTGAAAGTGCAGGTGAATGCGAGAGTATTTTGTGGACTGATTGATACTGGGCTCAGCTTTCTTTGTGAATGCATCTGTGTTAACGAGAAATTGAGCAGTAAAGTGGCAGATAGGAGGGAGTACATATGTGAGATTAAAAGGATTGGGTCAGGTGTATTTTGTTGCTTTTGAAGAGGTTTTGTTAAAGGTAGAAATAGGAACGCTAGGGGAAGTGGAACATAGGTTTGTTGTGCTGGACGAGGAGCGAATGCCGTATTGTTTTTTGTTTGGGATTGACTTTTTGAGGGTGAATAGGTTGTCCGTAGATGTAGGGAATGAAAGGTTGCTGAAGGGAAGTCGTGAGATTGTTAGAATGCAGAAGGAGAATGTGTGTGTTGTGGATTTTGTTGGCATGGTGAGAGTTGGTGTAGGGGATGAAGAACTGTTAAGTATGAGAGATATTGAGGTAATGCAAGAGGAATGTCCTATGGTCTGTGAGCTGAGAAAATGTATTTTGTCAGGTAAAGAAGTGTGTAGGTGGGACCAGTTGATAGAAGATTTTAGGGTATTTGCGAAAAGGTTTGTTGTGTGTACTAATGTGGTGTATTATATTCGGAAAGTAAGGGAGGATGATTTGTATGTACCTGTGTTTTCTGTGGTTGGAACGGTAGGGATGGCGTTAGTGATCCACCGTAGGTATGGCCACATGGGGAAGTTTAAATTGTGGGAATGTATGAAAGAGAGTGTTTAATCCTTGGTTAAGGAAAATAGTGAATGATGTTGCAACTACTTGTGAGGAATGTCAGAAAGGAAAGTATCAGAGAATGTATGTGAAACCCCCTGTGTTACGAATGGATGTGAATGAACCTTTTGAGTTAGTAGTGATTGATTGTGTTTCGTTGCCAGTGACTGCAAGTGGGTATGTAGGAATGGTGGTGATGGTGGATCACAAAAGTAAGTTTGCGTATGCTGTGCCGGTGAAAAATAAGACTAGTGCGAATGTGGCTAGGGTGGTAAGGGAAGTTTTGTTGCCGATGTGTGTATGTAAACCGAAGCGAATGTTGAGTGATAATGGACCGGAGTTTGTAGGGCAGGCGTTTGAGCCAAATGTTGAATGATTGGGGCATTGAACATGTGAGAACGACGCCGTATATGCCGAGTTCGAATGGGTTAGCGGAGAGGACGATTCGAACGTTGAGTGAGATGTTACGAATGATGAGTGAAAGAGAGAATGATTGGGATTATTGGTTAGGAAGAGTGTTGTGGGCTTATAATATGACTGTGCATAGAGCAACTGGTATGTCTCCTTGTATGTATGTGATGAATTTCGAGAGGTTTGTGAAACCCAGGCTTGGGTTACCTGAAGGTGATAGGGACGTTTGGAGAAAGGGTAGTTTAAAGTTTGCCAGTTTTAAGGTAGGGGATAAGGTTTTGAAGGAAGTGATTGAGAAAGGTCGGTTGAACGTGAGTAAGATGAGAGAAAAGTTTGAAGGGCTATATTGTAAAAAGGGTTATGTCGAATGGGGTTAGTTATTTGTTGGAGGGTGAGAACGATGGTGGTACGAATGAGTTTCGGGCCCATCAGGTACAGTTGAGGCCGTGGAGAGAACCTCCTGGTTATTTAAAGATCCATCCCGTGTATAAGTTTTTGGTGAATGAGGATGACTTGAATGAGAATGGGGATATAGTGGATGATTTATGGTTAAAGGGGAAAGAGTTAGTGTTGGTGGAAGAGATACCGAAGAAAAAGCGTAAAAGTGGATTGTCAGGTAATGTGAATAGGTTAAAGGTGTTATTTAACGATGATAATGAGAATGATGAGTATTTTTCAGGTTTTTGGTGGGACAATGGGAATAACGAGCAGAGTTTAAGGAAAAGTACCTACACAGTTTGCAAGTTTCCGTTGGATGAAAATGAGAGTGTGTTAGCAGGATTGAGAAATATCAGAGATAGGAGTGTGCATATGGAAGTGGTTGATTTGAGTAAATTTTGTGTGGAATTGGATGAAGTAGTGAATGTTATAAAGGCGAATGCTAGGATGAGAGAGATCGAGAAAGAGATTGCAGAAATTTCCGAGCTATTACCTAGGGAAGGAAGTGTGAATGAAGTAGTAGAGGTATATGATGATGATGAAAGAGAGGAAGGTGGGAAGAATAAACCCAGTGAACAAGTGATGGAATATGAGAAACCGTTTACTAGGAGTAGAGGTGTTGTAAAAGAGTATGATTGGGTGATGACAACGGCGTTATAAATGGGGAGTGATTGTTTGGGTTAGAATTATGAGACAAACTTAGGTAGGAGGGATGTGGGGGTTTGGCTATTTAGTTTTGTAGGATTTTTTTATTATGTCTCATAATTGATTCTCTTTTTTTTTCCTCTTAGGTTGATTGCATTGAAAGGGAGAAAAAGATGATGTGTCTGTCTGAAAGAAGATGAACGTCCACCAACACGGAGAGTACATGGGACATGCAGTGTTTTTTAGTGTAATTTAAAAAAAAAAAAAAAAAAGTGAATTAAATTAAATTAAATTTCAATTTTTCAATTTTAATAATCATTTAATTAATTTATTTATATAAGTGAAAGTAATTTGCTTCTATATTTTTCAGTTAAGATTGATTTCAAATATAGCAAATATAGAGAATTTAATTTATTTTGGAATTGAATTAAAAGGATTAAAATTATATGGTTTACATTTACGGATTTAAAATTAATGAAAGGATTCAGATTTTTGTAATGGGACCGGATCTATATAAGGAATGGTAAACGGGATTCGTTCGGATGTCTCAGGTCAAAGGATTGTCGGATGAATGTGGATTTGCTCGCTATTTAGATTTCTTTGGTAAGGGTAATTAATGGTTTTAATTGAATTTTTTTTATTATTATTGTTGGGTAGTATTCTTAACATAGTCGTTTTGTTTTCTAGGATTTTGGTATTGGTCCAATTTAACTGCGTTTGGAATTTTGGATTAGGAGGAAACAGTAAGTTAAAAACTGGTCAGAACTCAAATTGGCCAGGTAGCTACTAATTTGCTAGTTTTGTTTTATTTAATTATTTGATTTGTTTCTTTATTATTTTAAAATTGCATTTCATTGATTTCATTATATTTTCATTATTTCATCATTTGACTGTTTTAAGATTGCTGATTTTATTGTTTATTAAAGATTCTTAAAGTTAATTTGCTTACATTTTTTATTATTTTCATAATTTCTCTATATATTTTATTGTTATTGTTTCACTGTATGTTTTGATCTTTTTTGTACATTTAGTTTTTTTTTTCCCCGATTTGGTCTGGGTTGCATTTGGAATTGCGGATTGGTTTCTGTGATTGGGTTCAAGATCCCATAAGGGTTTAAGAGGATATTGGTACCGGAACGATCAACTTATTTGATATTTAATTAAAATGAAAAACACATGACTAGAGAGTAAACGAAAAGACAAAATAAACAAAGAGAGTAGCAAAGAATAACTTAAAAGAAACTAAAGACAAACTACATGATAAGTGAAAAGGGGAAATTGCCTGTAGAAAACATTCTTGAAAAACTGAACAAACCGAAACAATTCGAAATTAGAAACTTAAAAAAGAAATTAGGAAATTAGTAAAGAAAACATTTTGTAAAGAAAACATTGGAAAAGAAGAAAAATTTTTTTATTTAAACAGGTTTTCATATTAAGAACAGAAAACTTAATTAAAAAACTAAAGAGTGCAGTGAAGTAGAAACTATTAAAACTACAGCTGTTCTAATTAAAAGAAACTATTTACTAACATAAAATCAACTATTTATTATCTTTGATATCAAAGATATCAAATATTCTCTATTTTTTAATTCAATTTATTGTTCATATAGTTATATGTCAGTAGGTTCTATAAGGTCGGTGTTTAAGGGTATAATACAGTTGTGGGGGTTTCCTTCCGCAGGGTTTTGCCCACGGAAGGTTTTCCTCTATTTTATTATTTATTATTATTATTTTTTATTATTTATTATATTTATTATTATTATTTCATTCTCTTCCCATTCAGGTGGTGAGTGGGGTGTGTGAATGTTTTTTTTTGTAGCTAGAGTTTTATTGCAATGTTGCTATTTTGCAGATTTAAACCTATTTTTTGAAAGCTAAATTTGAGTTGTTTTTTTTTGTTCTGTATATTTTTGGAGCATGAGTTGCTAAAAACCAGTCTGAGGGGTACGAGTCCCCAGGATCAAGAGTAATGAGGAACCCGTAAGTTTTTTTTGAATGTACCATATAATTACGTATTTATGTGTTTATTTTTTAACTTTCTTTTTCTGACGTTGTACATATGTTCCACAGGTCCTTTCTTTCTCCGATGTTTTTTATTTTTTTGCTGGCTTGTGTGAAGGAATGCTTTGAAGATTATATTTTTATAATACACAAACATATTTTTTTCGTTTATTACTAATTATGAACTTGAATGAGTGCGGCCTTTGCATGTGTGAGAGAATGTGTTGCGAGTGATTAACCAACCACACTTACCACCAAATCGCTTGTCACTGGGAGCTTCCGCCTGCCGCATGCCCCGCCAGCCAACTGCTTACGTTACCATCAATTTTTTTTTTCCTGGGAGACAAGACCTCTCATTTTGACATTATATCCAAAGTAGCCAAAGAAGAATTCGCCCTCAATTTAAAAGGTAGTTATTTATTGCTGTTTGTTAATTATTTTTTTACAGTTTTTGATTTACTTACATTTATTTATAAAGAAGATTAATTTTTTTTTTTTTAGGTTAGGACTTAAGTATTTCTTTTTATTATTCTGCTCCTCAGGGGTGCCCTGTACTCTTTCTTTGTCCGGAGTAAAATCCGCGACATACTTTTTGGCGCCCAACGTGGGGCGCTTTTGAGGTGCAGAGAGACAGTCTGCGAAGATGGAGAAGTATGAGAAGTTGCTAGAGGAGAATCAGAGGTTGCAAGAGCTTTATGAAAGGGAGAGAGAGCAGCGAAAGAAGTTAGAGGATGAGAATGCGGAGTTGTTACGAAAGTTGGAAAGTATGGGAGAGAGTGTGAAGAAGATGGACGTTGAAAATAAGGAAAGGTTTGCAAGTCTTGAATCTAAGATAGCCAGAATTAATTTAGTTGATGAAAGACTGAGTGTTGCTAGTTTTCCGAATGGACAAGAAGGAGCTTTAGGAGGTTTTGAGACTGTAGATAAAGAAGGGAGGAAAACTCATTCTACTCCCAAGGATGAAAAACTTGAAAAAGAGGATGAAGTAAAAGGTGAGAAAAAACCTGGTAAGAAAAAGAAGCAGATAAGTAGGAAACAAAGAAAGATTATGAGGATAGACAGAAAGCAAAAATTTTGTGTTAGTGCAGATGATTCTTTGTATAGTGAGAAAGATGAACAAGGCAAGAATGATTACATGAGTTATGGAGATGAGTCTGAATCTGAGAGTGAAAGGTCTGGTGTGGAAGTGCATAAGGGAATTTTGATACGAGAGGTTCCTAGAATAGAAAAGTTTAATGTGTATAGTAGTAGAAATGTAAATGAGTTTTTTGATGAGTTTGAAAACTATTGTAGGCATAAGTATCCAGATCATCCGGGTTATTGGGTGAAAGAGTTAGGAGAGTGTATGGAAGGTAGAATTTTAGAGTTTTATAAGAATGTAACCAGTGTGGGTACAGTAAAGTATGATGTGGTGAAAGAACGTGTGTGTGATCAGGTGGCAAGAGTAAGAGGAAGTATAAGATTTAAGAGAAAGGATGATTTTGAAAAAGCAAGAATAATGAAGAATGAGAATCTTGATAGTTATGCTCATAGGCTAGAGACACTGGCAAGAAAGAAGTATGGAAATGAAGGTATAGATGAATCGAAAGCGCTTGTAAGAAAGTTTTTAGATACTGTTCCAGAGCAGGTGGCTGAATGGTTTCACCTGAAAAGGAAAGAGAAAATGCGTTTGGGATCTGATAGGTTAAAGTGGGGAGAGATTTTAGAAATGCTGGAAGATAGACCGTTTGATGAAGAAGGGAAATATTACCCAAAGATTAAGGATAAAGTAGAAGTACAGATGGGGAGGAATTTTAGCCAGGGTTGGTATGATTGGCGCGGTGAACGAGAAGGGAAACAGACTATGAATGAAAGAACGAATGCGAGTGTGCCAGTTCATAAATCTTACAGGGATGCTGTGATGGATCATTCGTTAGAAGATGTAGTTACAAGGGTAGTTAGGAAATGTTTAGGAGAAATGAATGGAGGAATGGGAGGTAGGAATTATAGTACAAGTAACCACCGGCAGGATAATGGTATGAATAACAGAGAGAGTGGAAATGTTGCTGAAAGACCTACCGTATATTATGGGAATGAGAGAGAAGCAGCTGTGGGACAGAGGATGCAAAGAATGAATGAGAGTGGAAGGAATGTGAATGAATGGCAGCAAGCGGGGTGTAGTTATTGTAAAAGGCCTGGTCATACAATAGCTGCATGCAGGAAAAGAATGAGATCGTGTTTTGGATGTGGTGGAGTAGGACATTTTGTGTATGAATGTAGGAATCCCAAGAGTAAATGTTTTGAGTGTGAGCAGTTGGGGCATGTTAGAAGGTATTGTCCGAATCTAAGGAATGTAGGTCATCCAGGGTTTAGCCAAGGGTCACCAGGAATTCCAGTGACCTATTCAATGGTTGGACCACCGGTGCAGCAAGGTACTTCACCATTACCTCAGCACCCACAGGTAAGTCAGCCGATGCCTCAACGCCAACAAGCTTCTCAAGAAGAGGTGGAACGTCAACTTGCTACTGGGTCGGGAAACATGTAGGTGTGGGGTCCAAGTGTACGTGTGGGGCCCCACTTAATACAAGTGAGACTGAAAGAGATGTGACAGTGGGTTTATCAGTTATGAATGTTTTCTTTGGTATAAATGATGGTATAAAACCTAGTCACTGCATGAGTGTGAGAGTGAAAATCAGAGGAATAGAAGTTGATGCGTTGCTTGATAGTGGGTGTGGTAAAAATCTAATATTTAGGGATGTGTTTGACAGAGTTCAGTTGTGTGGGGCCCAGCTGAGAGAGATAGATGGGGAACAAATTAAAGGTCTTGGTATGGTGCCTGTCAGTATTTTGGGTTCTGTGTATGAAAAGGTAAGTATGGCTGGAGTTCCTATGAAAGAGTGTGAGTATTTTGTATTAGATAAGGATAGCAGTAACTATGATATGATTTTAGGGGTAAATTTTCTTAAGATTAATAGGCTGATTATAGATCCAGCAAGGAGATATATTAGGGGTACAGATCCAGAAGAAGGGGAAGAGTGGGGAGTATTCTTAAAATTCCCAAACCAGAAAGATCGGAAATATTTGAAAGGATATCAAGTGTATGCAAGTGAGAATGTTAAGTTTGATTCAAATGAGCCTAAGAAAGTTAAAGTGGCATGGAAGAAAGATGTTGGGGAAGGTATGCTTGAGAGTTCAATGGTTATGATAGATGGTAGCTTTGCCAAGGTGAAAGTTAAAAGAGTGGCTCATGTGTATGATGGTATTTTAAATGTAGATGACCCTTTTGTTTATGTGCAAGTGAGACCAGATAAAAGAGGGCAGAAGCTTAGAGCAATTCAAAATGGTGATCTGTTGGGACGAATGTATACAGTTGTAGATGAATGTGACTTGTTTGAAGGCTTAGATGGGGAGAGGTATGAGTGCTATGCAAGTAATGGTGTCGAGGGATCACAGTTGCAAAAGGATAAGGAATGGACAAGAGAGAGGTTGCTGAGTGAGTTAGATATAGGAGATCAGTTGACTGATAGGGAAAAAGAAAGAATGATTGAAACTTTGTATGAATGTAAGCATGTATTAAGTAAGGGTGATAATGACATTGGGAATGCAAGGTTGTCTGAATTTCGTATAATACTGACTGACTCGACTCCTATTTACCAGCGACCACGACGTTTCCCTAAGCCTGTAACTGACGAGATTGAGACCCAGTGTGAAGAGTTAGTGAGAGCGGGAGTTTTGCAAGAAAGTGAATCACCATGGAATAGTCCGATTGTACCTATCCGAAAGCCAGATGGAAGTTTGAGATTGTGTGTAGACTATAGAAAGGTGAATGAAAGAACAGTGAAAGATAGATTTCCTATGTGCATGATTTCTGAATGTGTATATTCAATGTATGGGATGAAAGTGTTTACAAAGATGGACTTGGTTAGGGGGTACTATCAGATGCCTCTTGAAGCATCTGCTAGACCTGTGACAGCTTTTTCGACGGCACGAAAGCATTATGAATGGAAGCGATTGTCTTTTGGGTTAGCGAATGCACCTGCAGCATTTCAGAGAGCAATTGGGGGTTTGTTGAGTAAGTGGAAGAATAATGTACTTGTGTTCATAGATGACATTTTGATTATGACTGAAACATATGAGGAACATTTGAGTATGGTAAAAGATGTGCTTGAAACATTAGGGGCAGTGGGGGTGAAAGTGAAACCTGCAAAGTGTGAATGGTTTAAGAAGAATGTAGAGTTTCTAGGACATGTTGTGAGTGAGTCTGGTCTTCTGAAATCTCCAAAGTATATGAAGAAAGTATGTGAGTTTCCGAGACCCAGAACTGTGCGAGAGTTGAAATCATTTTTAGGATTGATAGAGTTTCAGAGAAAGTTTATAGAGGGGTGTTCAGGGATTGCTAAGCCTTTAACTGAACTGACGGGAATGAAAGGTAAGACTGTATTGGTGTGGGATGATAGAATGATTGAGGCTTTTGAAAAGTTGAAAGAATGTGTGATGAATGATTTGGAACTGGCTTATCCAAACTATAGTATGAATGCTAATCCCCTTGAGTTATATACTGATGCTAGTGGATTTTGCATGGGAGGTTGGTTGTCACAGGTACAAGAGGTGAATGGAGTAGAGGTTAGAAGAGTGATTGGGTACGTATCAAAAGCCTTCAGTACTGCAGAGCGAAAGTATTCAACCATTGAGCGAGAGTTGTCTGCTATTAGATTTTGTGTGAAAGCATTTAAAGGATTTTTGTATGGTGTGAAGTTTATTGTACGAATGGATCATCAACCTTTGGTATATCTGCACCGTATGCAAACAGTGGATAATAGGATTGCGAGAACAAAAGAGGATTTGAGTGAGTTTGATTATGAGATTGTATATACACCGGGTGCAAGTAATGTGATTGCTGATGGATTGTCACGAATGACTAGGGCGAATGAGGAAGAAGAGCAGAGTTTGAATCTGGAGTATTTGCCTAAAGGTTTATTAAAGTTACAAGAGAGTAAAGGGGGAGGTGACTCTATGTTTGAAAGTATTTTATATGGATTGAAGGATTTGAGGGAAGTGGGTTTAAAATGTAATTTGCCAGAAAATGTGAATGCTTTAAGAAAAGAAGTTATGAATGAATGTGTTAAACACCCTGAAAAATTAGGAATCATGAAAGTTAGGAATTATAAGAAAGAATTAGAGAGTATGTGTCAGCCTGGAGTTAAACCTATTCAGAATGTATTAGTAGTAGTGAGTGAGTTGTATGGAGTGACAGTGTATGTACATTATGGTTGTGAGAAACCGATTGTGTATAAGTCAGAAAAACTGAGGAAAAAGGAGTGTATATTTGTGCTACATTTGCAATGCTTAGATGACTGTCATTATAATTGGGTAGTGGAGAGAAAGAATTATGAGAGAATAATGGATGAATCAGATGGTGAAGTAAACAAGATTGTGATGTATGAATCTGAAGTTGAATGTGGTGTTGATTGTGAAGTCCATGTAGAAGGAAGTATAGTTAAAGGTAGCAGGAGAGATTGTATTCATGGCGATAGGTGTATGACTGTAGATTTAAAAGTAAATGATAGAAATTTATGTGGTTTAATTGATACTGGGGCACAGTTAAGTTTAGTAAGTAAAAGTGTGGTAAATGACTTAAAAAGAAAGGTGAGTGATTTGAAAGTAGTACCAGTTCGGTTAAGAATTCGGGGCTTAGGGCAGGATGAAGTGAGTGTTTCTGAAGCAGTTGAAATTACATTTTCAGTAGGTAGTTCAGGAGTTACAGTGAATCAGATATGCTTGGTAATGAATGATGTTGATTTACCTTTTTGTTTTTTGTTAGGCATGGACTTTTTGAGTGAGAATAGATTAGTTGTAGATATGGTTGGTAATTCTTTAATTAAAGGAGATGAATGTATTGCAACATTTTGTATGGATGAATCCGAGAGATTAGATATGGCATTTGCTGGAGTGATTGAATTGGATACAAGAGATGAAAATGAGGTTTTGAGTGATCATGATATTTGGGAAATGCAGCAGATGAGTTCAGAAATAAAGGAGTTGAAAAAATGTGTTAAAGAAAGTAAGAATGTGAGTGAATGGCCTAAGGAACTGAATGAATTTTCTAGGTATAGGAATAGGTTTATAATTGATGAGGATGTCTTGTGTTTTGTAAAAATGGCGAAAGATGAATGTCTGGGTTGTGTTCCTGTGATGTCTTTGAATGCAATGATTGGACTGGTAATTGTCATGCATAGAGCATATGGTCATCCGGGGAAGCGAAAGTTGGTAGCTTTGATGAAGAATGTAATTTTCCATCCTTATTTAATTCGAGTAGCTGTGGATGTTGCTACCACATGTGAAAGGTGTCAGAAGCGAAAGTGGCAAAGTCAGATTGTGCGTCCCCCTATTACAAAAATAGAAGTGAATGAACCATTTGAACTAGTTGCTGTTGATTGTGTGAGTTTGCCTAGAACGAGTCGTGGGAATGTGGGTATGATTGTGATGGTAGACCATAGATCCAAGTATGCTTTTGCTGCACCTTTAAAGAATAAAACTAGTGCGAATGTTGCAAATGTAGTGAGCATGAATCTTTTTCCTATGATGTTTGCAAGGCCACAAAAGATTTTGTCTGACAATGGACCAGAGTTTAGGGGTGAATGTTTTGAAAGAATGTTGAAAGAGCATGGGATTCAGCATGTGATGATAACTCCTTATATGGCGTCGTCGAATGGATTGGCAGAAAGAACTGGTAAGACTTTGTGTGAAATGTTGCGAATGATGAGTGAAGATTTGTATGGTTGGGATCAGGTTTTAGGGAAAGTCTTGTTTGCATATAATAGCACGTTGCATTCCAGCTTGGGTACATCTCCACGGGAGTTTTTGCTAAAATTTGATGGTAGTATGAATGAAAAGGTGCAGTTGTCTGAGAGTGGAAAGCAGTACTGGAGGAAAGCAAATGAAAAGTTTCGATCTTTCAAAGTAGGGGATTGGGTTATTAAAGAAAAGATTGTGATTGGAAGAACGAATGAAAGTAAGATGGATGATAAGTATGTGGGTCCTTTTCAGGTGAAACAAGTCTGGTCGAATGATTTAACTTATGTGATAGAAAGAGTGAATGAAAATGGTGACATAAGTCAGGTTAGGGCTCATCAGAAGCAGTTGAGACTTTGGAGAATGCCTCCTGAATATTTGGTTCTGCATCCTGCATATGGGGTTTGGAAGGAGAATGAAAGTTGGTTAAAGAATGATAGTGGAATGAATGAGTTGAATGATAAAGAGATTGTGTTTATACAAAAGAAAGGTAGGAAATCCAAGAGGAGAAAGACTCGGAAAGTAGTTCCAGATTTTGATGAAAAGTCTAAAGCAGATAAGGAACAATTTAGAGAGGAATCGTTTGTTGGGTTTTGGCTGGATGATGATCCCTTTGGTGGGAACTTGATGGAAGTGGATAGGTCTGTGAGAGTAGAGGTAATTCAGGATAGTATTGTGGAATTGTTTAAAAGTTTGCAGAGTGAATGTGATTTTGAAGGTTTTGAAAGTTTTGGAGTAGATGTGGACAGTTTTTGCAAAGATGTTAGAATGACTCTGGATAACATTGTTAGAGGTATAAGAGAAAGTAGTAGTTTCCTAGGGTTTCAAGAGAGTGAAAGAGATGAAAGGAAGGAGATATGGATAACAGAGGTAGAGAAAGCTCAGCAATTGCTTGAAGATGAGGATAAAGCAGATGATGGTGAGATATTAGAAGAAGTTTGTAATGAAGGTGAAACCCTGATGAATGTGTATGAAAGGCCGTGTACTAGAGCAAGTGGAAAGCCAGTGTTGAATGTGGAATGGGTGCAATCAAAGATGTTAGAACGAAAGAAGCGAAAGGGGCCTTAAGCACTTCTGGAGTGTCCCTGTTTGGGCCCCTTCTTTGACTTTATTTGTATTTCTACTATATTCCTTTTATTTCTCATTTCTTTAGTGTATGTAATGTATGATAGCTGATAGTTTAGTTTGTATAGTATAGTGTGAGTAAGTTTTAGTATAGTGTGAGTATGTTTTAGAATGTTTAGTAAAATTTAGTTTTAAGATTGGTGAAGGGTTAAGAAAAAAAAAAAAAAAAAAAAAAAAAATGGTGAAGGTTTAGAGTTAGTTTTTGAGAAGAAAAGACGGGATCCTCAAAGGGCTGGTGGTGTGTGCGGGTGTTTGGGGCTCGTAGTGTGAGTGATGTGGGTGTGTGGGGTGGAGGATTTAAGGGGGGAGGTGTGTGTGGGGGTTTCCTTCCGCAGGGTTTTGCCCAGCGGAAGGTTTTCCTCCACCCCATCTTTTCCTATTATTATTATTATTATTATTATTATTATTATTATTATTATTATTATTATTATTTTATTATTATTATTATTATTATTCATTCCTCTTCCCCACTCACTCAGGTGGTGAGTGGGGTGTGTGAATGTTTTTTTTTGTAGCTAGAGTTTTATTGCAATGTTGCTATTTTGCAGATTTAAACCTATTTTTTGAAAGCTAAATTTGAGTTGTTTTTTTTTGTTCTGTATATTTTTGGAGCATGAGTTGCTAAAAACCAGTCTGAGGGGTACGAGTCCCCAGGATCAAGAGTAATGAGGAACCCGTAAGTTTTTTTTGAATGTACCATATAATTACGTATTTATGTGTTTATTTTTTAACTTTCTTTTTCTAAACTTTTGTACATATGTCCACAGGTCTTTTCTTTTCTCGATGTTTTTTATTTTTGCTGCTTGTGCCTGAAGATGATGCTTGAAGATTATATTTTTTATATACACAAACATATTTTTTTCGTTTATTACTAATTATGAACTTGAATGAGTGCGGCCTTTGCATGTGTGAGAGAATGTGTTGCGAGTGATTAACCAACCACACTTACCACCAAATCGCTTGTCACTGGGAGCTTCCGCCTGCCGCATGCCCCGCCAGCCAACTGCTTACGTTACCATCAATTTTTTTTTTCCTGGGAGACAAGACCT
>JABUQX010017978.1:0-20701 GCA_015478945.1 Trachelipus rathkii
ATATATATATATATATATATGTTGGTTATATATATATATATATTATATATATGTATGTATATAGTGTATATATATATATATATATATATATATATATATATATATATATATATATATATAATATATATATATATATATATACATAATATATATATATACTCAAATCAGAGAAAGCAATTTTGAGTTCTAGCTCACTTCAAATCAGATTCCATATATGAAACCTTTTAAAGAGTTTATGATTTATACTGATCAGAAGAATCTTAGTGTTTTTGAACAAAGTTAACACATTAAATTTAAATACTCTTTGGTGACATCATTTGATTCTCTTGAATAGGTTTGTTATATTTGCTAATTTTTTACACAGATATTGGTTTTGCTGTATAAATTGCTCCCAGAGAATTTTGAAAACTTCAGAAAAAAACAATTAAAATAAAAACTTACATACCTTTTGGCTACATGTCACATACCAGTTCTTTAGATCAAATTTCTATTCTAGGCATATCAAGTTTTATTAACAAAGTATAAATATCTTTATCAGTAGTATTTGAAAGTGAAATTTAAATAGTAAAATGAAGTGTCAGGTGAAATAATAGTTGGAATATATTACGTAATATATTCCAGGTCACACAAAATATGGAAAATGATTTTCCGCCTTTTTTATGAATGCTAAAAACCTAAATATGGGTCAAAATTTTTAAATGAAACAAATAAAAGTAAACGTTGCTATTAAGCACGTTAGATTATCTAGTATGCTCTCTTTGAACATGACGGTTACGTCACCAGAAAGTGTTCAATTACTAAGTAATAAACCAAACCCAAAATAAGAAGTGTATATCACCAAATTATATTCACTTGCCCAGTAAAAATTTTCTTACCCAGGATTTCCACATTATATATATATATATATAAAGAGAGTATATATATATATATATATATATATATATATATATATATATATATATATATATATATATAAATATATATATATATATATATATATATATATATATATATATAGTTATTAGGGTTGGACCGATACGCATTCTTGATGATTCTGATCCTGATATTGATACTTTTATTTTTTTAGGTGCCGATACCGATACCGATCACTGATACTTTAATTAATATACAAATACACAGTAATGCGATAGAAATTATCAGCACCAGTTAGGCAACCCAAGATTGCATCCCTTGTACAAACAATACTTAGTCATTATATTTCATATTTGTTGTGCCCAAGGTGCTGATATTTATTTTATAAAATTAAAAATATTATCTTTTAAGAATAATAAATGCAAAATATATTAATAACTTTATGTTTGTGTTTAATCCAAAAAATATTCCATTTCCATTTTCAAGGAAGTATTTAGCCGCCATTTTTATGTTTTTTAAAAATGTTTACATAAGAAGATTCTTTAACTATTAGCTAATATAAGAATAAAAATAATGAAAGAAGAGACTTCAAAATTAATCAGCCGAAAAGTTAAAATAAAAAGCTATTACTCAAAACATGACATAATAAAAATACCCTTTAAGATAGATATCATTCATTACTCAAATTCAAAAATTCACAAATTGTGATGTAAAAACATTAAGCTATTCACTAGTAATAGAGATCTGTTCCTTTTTTGGGGTGTTTCACCCTACTTAACCTATACTATGTAACAATACTGCCTCTATCTCGACCATGAAGGAGGTGCTGATTTATCTGGAAGCACTATAATAATGGAAACTTTGGCCCATTTTCATGCCACCCATGAAAGGATTCTCTTCTGTAGGCAGCATCTCATATTTTCGTAGAGCCTCATCTCCTCTCTCACAGACTGCAAATTTGAATTATCTGTGTTCCTTGATGACTGTCTCTTCAGTTTTTACAATGAGGAGGTTTCCTGGTGTGATTCCTTTGAAGGTGAATGAGATGTAAATGCAATTTCGCCATGAACTTATCAAAGTCTAACATATCCAAACCCTCATCTTCAGTAGGTTTATTTCTGCTGAAAAGCCACCATCGTCACCATCAGTGCTGTTGCCAGGGGTGCAGATAAGGCGGCTTCCACTTCTCTGAATTTTTTTTTTTTTTTTTTTTTTTGGTCAAGCTGAGCAAACTCCTCGGTTATGCTATTTTTTAAATGGATTCTAGAAGTGGTTCACCGTCGGAGGTGCCATTCTTGTGGGGGTTTCAGCTTGTGCTAGCTGAATTCCTTATTAGAACCTTTATTTATTTATTTTGCCAGTTGTCACCGCCGCTCACGGCAGAACCCTATTCATGAGTGGGTGTTGAACGCTCAAAACTACTCCAAACTAAAATTACAGAAGAGCATAGACGGCTTTTAAAGTGAGGGAAATTAATTTGATAGGGAACACAGATGATGGAAGAGAATCCCACAGAACGAGGCAGGAAAGAAAGAAGCACTGCAGCGAACCGTCTTGAGTTACTAACATCAACACAAAAACTCATGTGCCCACACAGCACCCCTTGTGCTACGAGGAAGTCGTAAAGGTGGTGCGTTACGCGAGTGGTTTCCTCGAGCACCTGCCTCTGCAGTACCTATAGAAAAGGGATAAAACACCCGCTGCGCTGCAAATATAAAGGATCAACCAGATGCACAGGTTAGTTTATAAGTCTTTGGCCTTTGACCACCCGTCCAAAAGTCGCATGAAGTCCAGAGCCCTCACCCCCACACAGATGAGTAAAAGTACTCCATACAAGGGCGTGATGAGACCCTTGTATAGGTGGGAGTAACTGAGAAGAGGAAAAAGCTCCCACTCTAAACAGAACTCCCAAAGCTCTTTGAGGCCACCCTAGCAACCACTGTGTGAGAGGTTTTCAAAACATTTTTGTTTATGTTAAGGCAAGGATGTTTATATTATAAACAGGGAGAGACGAGAGAACCGTCGAAGGAGATATAGAAAATTTAAGTGTCTTTAGAGAGAGAGATAGTAGAAGGTTTCTTAAAGCATTAAAGTTACAAGTTTGATACGACTCCAACGGAAATTCTATCCAGATCACTGAGAATAGAATCGGAAAGATTAAGACGAGGCAATTTAGAAGTAAAATAGGAGCAGAATTGGAGGAGTTGAAGAACAGAATAAAGTCATCTACATAAGGAGTGGATAGAGTTAGATGTGCAGGTGAGAAGACTACTGATGAAAAGCAGGAATACAGTGGGAGATAAAACAGAACCCTGAGGAACACCCACTGGATGTAGTAAAAAAGAAGGTGAGAGAGGATAAACAACAGCGCCGACAGCGATTTGAAAGAAAGTTAGACATAAGTAAGCAAAGAGAAGAAGTAAACCCAAAGGAGGGAAGCTTGGAGAGCAGTGACGTGCCATACCCGGTCAAATGCTTTGATACGTCAAGCGCCACTAGCCACAGTTCTTCTCCTGTAGTTCCTATAAGTGGAAACCATAAATCTTTGTTAAATAGGAAAGTATGTCGCCAGTAGATCTCGAGCACTCGTACTGGTAAGCAGAAAGAAGGGAAAGAGGACTCCAGATGATCTAAGAAGTGAGAGTTGAGAATGGTTTCAAAGATTCGTAAACAAGTGAGAGCTAGGGCGATAGTTAGGAAGGATCAGAGCAGCACTACTTTTTCGGAATAGGTTGACATACACGCTTCCAACACTGAGGGAAAGTGCTAGTATTGGAGGTGATAGGGTAATATAGTTGGAAAAAGAGAGGGGCCAGCATCGAAGCACACCCCCAAAAACTCGGAGAGAATGCCATCCGGGCCACCCGCCTTCCTAACAGCACTAGATTTCAGGAGCTCATGCAACCTCGATCAAATGAAATGACAGGTAAAGTCATAGGACACCTGAGAGGAGAAATAGGAGGAAGAAGAATACCAGAATCGTCCAGTGTTTAGAGGAAAATAGAGGCCAAAGAGATGATTGGCCTTTCTTTAGTTGGGCTATGGTGTATTAACAAATAACAGAATCACCACATCAGAGAGCGAATAAGAGTGGAGGAAAGATGATTGGATAGAAGTTGTTAGGAGATGTTTTTGGCAAGAGAGGCCAGAGAGATTGTCAGTAGGAGAACTATAGGAGGTCACCGCGCATTTTTCTGCTTAATGAAAGTCCGTTGTTTCGTCAAGACCCCTGCAACCATTCTAGCTGAATGAAATTGGCAAGAGTGATAGGAGAAATCCACACCCGATCAGCATTGTCTCTAGCCTTAATGGCCTGTGGCTAGGGAACAAGCACGATCGAACCATGGATTTGAGAGAAAAAGATTGCACAAGAAGGAATGAACCTGCTGATCCCATTAACAATTACAGTTACACCTTAATGGCAGAATCTGAAGCGTCTTAAGAGTCAAAGCAGTCACTTCAATTATAGTTAGCGAAGAAGCAACGCAAGGCCTGATCAAAGTGCCAGAAAAACCTCATAAGGCAGGATGGAGATGTTGGAGAGAAATAAAATTAAGAGATATACGGTTGTGGTCAGATTTTACTGATAGGAGCGAAGGTGGTGTAGTTATAGAGAGAAGGGACCAATGGTGAAACACATAGGTCAAGTGTGTTCAAGAATCGGTTGAGTGATCCGGAATGTGTGTGTAGGTTATTTAATCAGTTGCTCCAGTTCGTTGAGAATAAATGAATGACCCTGGCTTCCTCCCCACCTAAAACAGTATGAGAGGAACCCAACAATTCGTGTTTTGTGTACATTGAAATCCCCAAATAGAGGACCTCAGCATTTAGATGAGATATAACAGTCTCGTGAGTAGTAGTAAGGTAATCAAAAAAAAGGCATGAAAATCTGTTCTGTTTGGGGAAACAGTAGCAGAAGCATAAGAATATTGTAGAAGGAAGAAAGATTTTAAGCCACAGAACACCGAAGTGATTCGAGATTCGAGACGTGTTATAGGAATGTTTATATTTTCACATAGGCAATTACTCCACCCTTCAAACGAAACATAAAATAAGTTATAGTTGGATATATTAAACGAGTTGAAGGATGTATTCTTAGCCATCTTGGTCTCAGACAAGAGCATAAAATTAGGTTTAGAGTTAGAGAGGTGCCCATGGATGCAGAGTTAGAGGCCATGGATGTTGGTAAAGTCGATATGTTCACGCCTGTGCAAATCTGCTATCATCCACGCACACACGCACATGCACACGCACACGCAATCACAAAAAAAAAAAAGACAGAAACAAATAGACAAAAACCAAAGAGAAATGAGGAAAATTTATTCGTAGGCACGCTAAAAACCTAAATTTTAAAACAAAAAAACCTTATTTACAGCAAATATCTAAATATGAATAATCTAGAAAGTTTCTTAAAAACACTCACGCACTCACACACTCTCACGAAATTGGTGTACAAAAAAAAAAAATACTCATTGATCAACTAAAAAGTAGATAAATCTGTATAAATATAATAATGGCTGTCCAAATAGGTAAATTTTTGCCTAAAGACCAAGTTGAAGAAACGCTAAAAATCTAGTTAAAAAGGGAAATCGAGAAAAAACATAACTTGGTACTAGCCATCTATATCGAACTAGATTTTTTATTGAATCTAAAAGTTTCTTCGGTTAATTTTTCACCCAAAAGTTATTATATCGTGGTTGGCGTATCGGCCATTTAACCGATCACCGATACCGCCCATCAAAAATGGCCAGATACTACCGGGATACTGATCGATACCATCGCGGTACATCCCTACTATATATATATGAGGTGTTATATATATATATATATATAAAAGATAAAGAAAATGTTCTATATTTGAATATGTATATCAGGTTAGATTGCTCTAAACAGATATATACATATAAATTTACATATATATATTTATATATGTTATGGAGATATATAGTATATATATATATATATATATATATATATATATATATATATATATATATATATATATATATAAGGAATTAGGGAAGGAAGCTGGAATAGTGAATATGAAAGTGTAGATGAAAGATGAATTGATAGATGAAGCTGGTGATGAAGAAAGTGAACTAATTCTTCCCCCAGATGATTCAGGAGGTAAAGCAATTAATACATATATTATTATTATTATTATTATTATTATTTTTATTAATTGTTAAAGAACATTATTATTATTATTATTATTATTATTATTATTATTATTATTATTATTATTATTATTATTATTATTATTATTAATATTATTATTATTATTATTATTATTATTATTATTATATATATATAATGATAAGAGCATATAAATATATATATATATATATATATATATATATATAGAGTATATATATATATATATATATATATATATATTATGATATATTATAGGAGTCTAAGAATTTAGATCATGATGAAGACCGAAAAAATCCACAGTATATACCTAAGAAAGGAACATTTTATGAGCATGATGATCGTACAATGGGAGAAGGAGAGGAGGTGTAAGTATATTATTATTATTATTATTATTATTATTATTATTATTATTATTATTATTATTATTATTATTATTATTATTATTATTTTAGATATTTTGTTACTAGTTAATAGTCAAGCAAAAGGATCTGACTCCATCCGGATATTATTTTCAATATCCAGCATCTGGCCGGATCTTTCTATAAGGAATAGATAATTTTTCCTTAAAATTCTGAATATTTAATTTTAGAGATATTTATTTATCTTTAATTTCCAGTATAACTTAAGAAATAGTTGTTGTATATATATATATATATATATATATATATATATATATATATATATATATATATATATATATATATATATATATATATATATATATATATATATATATATATATATATATATAATATAATAGAATACAGCAGTTATATATATATTTATATATATATATATATATATATATATATATATATATATATATATATATATATATATATATATATATATATATATATATATATATATATATATATATATATATATATATATATATATATTTAGTGGATGAAAAATTGAGATTTTTTTTTAATATTTACTGAATGATTCTTTTTGTAAATCTTGTAAATCTTTAATGCATCTGATATTAAAATTTATGCATCTTTGTATTCTTTATAAACTTGATTGTAGCAATTCGTTTTATATTATTATGTAATAAATTTTTCCTTCTTAATGTAACTTACTATGTGTAAGTATACAAAATATTATGATCGGCAAATATTCGTGGGAAAATAAAAAATAAAATCCTAAACTTAAGAGATATTCAATGGCAAATTAATAAGTTATCAAAATTTAAGGTTTGCTTTATCACTGGGCAGCAAAATTTTTTACTTATGTATTATGTTGGGCTGAATTCAAAAATTTATTGGGTTTTGTCTACCATACCCAGTTTTTCCTCTATTTACAGGAACACTTTTTAAAAAAATATAAAAAAAATTCAGGCATGATTATCCGTCAAAGTTATAACTAATAATTAAAATATACCTATAGTTTCAATTATATATATATATATGAGCAGTATGAGTAGTATATATATATATATATATATATATATATGGGTTGTTTGGTTTAAACCAGCAGTTAAGTTAAGTTAGTATATGTGTATATATATATATATATATATATATATATATATATATATATATATATATATATAATATATATATATATATATATATATATATATATATAGTGTATATATATTTGGTTATTACATAAGTTTACATTTGTGTTATAGTAATAAAGTATATATATATATATATAAATATATATATATATATATATATATATATATATATATATATATATATATATATTTATATATATATATATATTATTATTATTATTATTATTATTATTATTATTATTATTATTATTATTAAATTGATACCTATATTGAAAATCCTTGAAGGCCTGAAAATGTGTCTGAGAAATCAGCCCCTATAGAGAAAGAGACTAAGAAAAAGGTGTGGAAAGAGGATGGAAAATGGCAACATGATCGTTTCAGTGCATACGACCAGTCACCCAAGTCAAGAGAAGAGTTGGTAGCCACATATGTTATGACATCAGAAATGAGGAGGGACCTCCTAGGGCCAGAAGGCGTCGTAGATACGGGTAAGCCAAACCGTTTCATGTTTAAAATCACTTCTGTTTCAGTATTTTCCCCTGATTTCTTTATTTCCATTTTTCTTGTTCTTCATTTTACTTTTTTTACAGCATTTCTTTGAACTCTATTCATAGTTTGTAACAGGGTTGGTAATTGGTGTGACTTTAGATCGGTTGTTTTAATTTTATTTATTTATCTTTTTACTACACATCAGAAATTATTGGATATAGGCCTAATTAAAAGACATTTTGCCATTTTTCTTTGAATCACATCAAAGTCCTGTGTGAGAGTGTTGGGGTTTTCAGAGTTAATAAATGCGTTGTGTCCTGCACATAAACCTCATTGTAGAAAAGATGCTGCAGGAAAATTATTACATATATTTCAAATAATTATAAAAATTTGCAAGCTTCTACCATTTCAAACTGTATATACATGTCTCTTGATGGAAGGAGTAATTTATCAAGTGAGCTTATTATTATGTATATATACATCTCTTCATAGGCATCTACATACAGTAAAATATATGTAGGTAACACATTTGATACCTTAGACTTAGAGCATCCACACACACACACACCCACGCACACGCAACACACACACACAGCAAAATAACTCTTAGAAAATATATAAGAAAAGCCTTTTTTCCCATAGGGGAAAAAATAAGAAAATAAATTTTCGAATACTTTATATATATTCAGCTCGCATTCAAACTTACAAGCAAAGATTGGCAAATTGATATTAAAGCACATAAATTAATATCGTTAAATGCGTCAGGAAACTTATGCAGCTTCTGGGAATAAAGTTTTACTTCTACCACAAGATGCGTGCTTGAAGCACATTTGAAGACATTTAGATTATTTAAAAACAAAAAAAAAAAAAAAAAAAAACAGGATAATATTACTGGGAGTGTGCGGTAGAGAAATGTGCAATGGATGAAGCAAGTACATTGTCAAAATGTGGGGCCAAAGATCTGCTTAAAAATTGAAAATATATTCTCAAATATATTTCTGAGAAGCATATTAGTTCTAAAGTAAAAGGCAATATCGCCTCTGTTTAAGACCTCTTTGCTGACAGAAAGCAAAAATTTTTGTACAAATTATGTTTATTATAGGCTGTCAATTTTATGGTAAATCACTCAATAGATCACCACCTACGCCAAACACTACGACAACCCCCTACTCCTAGAGTGATGAAAGCTACACCAGCAATGTACTATTATGGCATGTACAACATTCTTCAGCCCCCCCCCCCCCCACCCACCATTTTTGTGTCCACCAAACACGCTTCCAAGTGGCTATTAAAACACAATAGATGTTTGCTCACTTGAACGTTATTTCCGCATATCTAAATAACTGTTCCAAGCGCTTCCACCTGAAATTTTCAACACAAGTATATACTGCTCGACCTTAGCGAACATCAGGCGCAACTTCAGAACGCTTATGCTAATAGATCTATGGGCCTATGGTTGCGAGGTATCTCGAGGTCACCCGCTTCTCATAGAAGGGAAGCGGGAGCGAACAAAGTAATACTATATATATATTTTATAATATATATATATATATATATATACTATATATATATATAATATTATAATATAACTATATATATATATATATACTATTAATTTTTTTAAGATTTTCTTATTTTTAATTGTTTCAATCTTTCGTAACGGAAATAACACTAAGTTAGTAGATTTCGAAGAGTAAATCTTAGAATCCTGCGGTGCTTTTTTTTAATCCCCTGTTTAAGTTTTACTCTTTCCTAATTGGTTTTGTTCAATTTATAACTATAATAGTATATATATATATATATATTATATATATATATAAGGGTACTTGTGTATATATATTATATTATATTCCTAAACTCACTATAGTATAGAATATATATATATTACTATATTATTTATATATATAGTACTATATATATATGTATATTTATATATATATCGGGTGAGAGTTTTTGGCTGCACAGGCCCGCAGCTTTAGGGTATGTGGGAGGGGTGTTTTCTTTGTATTTCAGTTTATGCTCTACTTAGCTATTCTGTTTCCAGTGCAGGTTTGTGCACCCAACTCCTGGTCTGGGGAACCAAGGGGAGGCTGCTGCTGCTGATATATATATATTTAAATATTATATATATAACATATATATTATAGATATATTATATATATATATTGGGCGTATATATCTAGTAATTTTATATATATTTATCTATCAGGTATTATATTTACTATTATATTATATATTAGTATATATATATATATATATATATTATATTATATATACTATATATATTGATATATATATATTTGAACAAAAGTTCTCTCCATAAAATTTTAGACAACTTAAAAAAAGTTTAAAAAATCGATAAACATACAGAGATTTAATTTTTATTAAAATGAAAAAAAAAGCTAACCAACCCAAGATTGCGGCTCCAATTGTTGATAATAATGGAGTATTTGTTGAAAGTTTATGGAATGTCCTTTTCTATGTATATATAAAATTTGAAAAATTAGTATATTTTAAGCTACTTTTTTTCAGCCGTGGTCCTAATAAATACACCAGAAATTGGGAGGATGTGGATGCCTATTCTAAGCCAACTCGTGGTAAAACAGAGATAAGAAGAGGAGTAGGAAGAGGCCGAAAAAAAGTGGATTCAACATCAACAGATTTTTCAATCTCTGAGGATGATTTTGCACCATTACCATCAACTAGAGATGATAATGGTATTTGTTTTAATGTAATCCAGTAGGCCCAAATTTCCTTAAATTATATTATTATTATCAGTCCTTTGAGCCATGTAACTAAATACCTATTAAAATCAATAACAACAATTTGCTCTTATAATGCAAATTAAATACCCTCTTTTTAAGTTCTTCACATTTATTATTTTTGGTTTCCTTCATTTCAGATCAAATTGACACAGAAGTTCACAACCGTGTGGCTATGGAACCTTCCCATGTAGAGGTACCAAAATATGTTAATTCGGCGAATGTAACTGAAAGTAAGTAAATTCATTTCCTTATTTCCAGCTTAAAAGTTACACTGATATAACCATTTGAAGACCACAAGAGAAAAACAAGCAGTCACATTTTCTGGATTTATAAAGGAGCAATTTTAATGTTGGGGTTGTCATGTTATATCCTGTACACTTAATTATATAAAAGGCTTATTTCTTTGGACTTGTAAGGTTGTTCCCCATTTCAATTATGTCATGGTAAACATTAAAATTAGAAATGTAAGAAAATGGACTTGGAATGTTTTCTCTCCTTTGGTCTTCATTTATGTTATTACTTTTCGAAAGAAATACTATGGATAAACTGCTAACTCATTAAGTTTTTTTTAATAAAGTACTGTATTTCTTATTTAACGCTTATTTAATAGTTTAGTTTTTTTAATTTATATTTTTTATAGGTTCAATTTTCCAACAGTTGAATAGTTAATTGTTTTTTGAAGTTGACAAGTTACTCTATAAAATAAAAAAAATAAACATTAAATTATAAGAGAGAGGGCTAATGCAATTTTTTTTATCTTACATCAGTGATTTACTTTGATAGAAAGCTACCTCTGCTGTGATCACTCATTTTAGAACCGCTTAAAAAATGTACAATAGCCATACAAAAACTACATTTACATCTTTATATGAATATACCTGAATGCAATAAAAGCATCTCCCATTTCACCGCCAACAATAAGATTGTATGTTTTATTCGTTGAAGGTTTAAACTATCACTTTTGCAGAATGTATGTAACACGCAAGGAACATCAAGTCCTATATGCATTACTGAAACAAGTTCCCAATATGATAAAACGTGCTGCACACACAAGCGTGAAAGGCGCCCACATACCCATGTATATCACATAGTTAAGATTTTCACAATCATAAACAGGCTTCAAACACACACATAACTCTTACTTCCAAAGATGTTTCCCCCACTCTTTCTCAGTGATTAAATAAACCCTTATATTTCAGATATTTAACTAAAGATTATTATGATTTGTTGGTTCTTAAAATATGGTGTTAAATCAATGCATAAATATTAAATATAAATTTGGAGCTCGTGATCCCTCTCTCTGAAAGAGATCAAATAATTAGTATATACCTTGTGTAATACAGTTACCCTAATCCTTAAATTACTTCGTCCAAGCAAATGTTTTTTTCTTCATCCTAAGGATAAATAACATTTGCTTAAACGTCACCTTCAACCATTAATGTATTTACATGTTGTTGCTCCACTCAGAAACACTCCATTCTCTTCCTCTACATTACCGTTCTCCTATAAAGAAATAATATATACATCAACCTTATACCCTTCACTTTCCTCTTTTCAATTATTTTTTAATTTCTCTACAATTAAACATACTCTCACTCTTAACCCCTGTCTTCGTAAGAAGGTCTGCTATTTGCTCTTTGGTGCTGATCCATTTTATTTGTTCTATTTCCCCTCTTTCCTTCATTTGTTTAGTAGCTGATCTATCTTTCCTTAACCTCCTACTTAATACCCCTGTAGTAGATTTTGACTCTCAAGTGTTTTACTATCCGTCCTTATCTGAATCCCAATCTTTTTTATTCCCGTTATTTCCTCTCACATATTTTTTAAGTAAATATCATTTTCCGCGGGTTCTCCCAAACTCAAAACTTCTGCCTCTATTGTTGATTTGCTACTCTTTTTGCCACCTTCGATTTCCACAATAACAGACATCTATTACATCTTTTATTTTTCATACATAATGTGTATCCAATTTGTGAATTAACGTCTCCCACATTATTAAATTGTCTTTCCATCTAGTCTCTCCAAGGCTATTTTTACTTCCTTTTCCTCCATTTTTCTTACCACTTTTATTGCCTTTCTCATGGCAAATGTTCTACCTTCTTTAAACTTCTTTCTCAGCAAACTTACTTCAACTGCTAAATCAGGTTTGGTGTGTTGAGCTAACCAGTTTAGTCTTCCAATTAATGCTCAATATTCAGTCATCTCTTCCCCATCGAGAATCCTCTCTTCTTTAAATCTTTTTCTTTCAGAGTATTCAATTCCTTTTACATAATTTATTTGAGCCATCATTATATGATTATCTTCTTGTTCAATATTAACCCCTACGTATTTGAACTTCTTAACTTCTTCTACACCTACTTTAATCCTATTTTTTAACACGCTTATTAGTTTTTTGGAATTCACTATTTCCCCCAACGTGCGAACACATGTCCCCTATAAGTTGATTGTCCTTTGTCCAATAAAACAAATAAAACACTGTTGGTTCTATTCTACTTCTCTTACCTCCCAAGTCTTCTAATATTCCTACCACACTATAATAACAAGCTTTAGCTGCATCCCTCTGCCCATACACTGTCTTACGCAGCTTCCATATCCCTTTACTCTTAGCTTCTTTAGGAGGTTTCAAATAGACTTTTCTCTCAAATTTCTTTCCCTTGTAAATAAGTAGTTTTTGTGAATAAAGTTTTGCACTCCCAACACGTATGATTGATGATACTTAATGTTAGTTTTAATACTTCAGTCGAACATGTTGGTGCATCTTCAATTCATCAACCTTTTGTTCAAATCCTCTGCCAACTAGTCTCGCTTTACAAATACTTTGCCCATTTTATATCTTTTCAGTTATTATCCATCTTGTTGAAACAATCTTATGACCTTCTTTTCTTACTTCTTCATAGACTCCATTTTCCTTCCAATTTTCTAACTCTTTCAACTGTGCCATCATAACTTTTTCATCATTTATGTTTACCAAAAGTATTTCTTCTTGGCTTTCAGGTATTTTACAGAACTCCTTATGCTCTCTCAGATCCAACCGCGTCCTTTCTTCATTATTCAGATTTTATATAATATAACTTATCATCCCACTTACTGCTAGTGGCTTTTCCTGCTCTATTTAAAATTCTCACCTCTATGGTTTTATTGGGTTCTTTGTTTTGTTCTTTGTTATTGGGGTTTTTGTTAGCCAATTAGTTTTCCTAGTACAGAACGGTATGACGTCTGTTCTTCATTACTTAAATCGTCATTCAAATTCATTTTTTTTTCCATGTCAATCTTCTCTAATTTTTCTTGTATATATTTATTCTGATCCATTATAATGTCTTCATTTTTTTCGCTTATGTGTATTCCTATATATTGAAAATCTTCTCTCATTACACTTCCCACCTTTAATTTTTGATTAATCTTTCCAATTATTTTTTCATGAAAATTCACTTCACCACCATAGATCATGTCATCAACGTGAATTCCCATTATCCCTATAAGTTTACCTTTTTCCTTCCAGAAAAAAATTGTTTTTTCCACTTTACTTTTCTCACCTCCTGTTTGTTTCATTATTTCACTCATACTGTCATAAGTAGGCCACGGATTTCTGTGCGGCATCATTTAATCATAGGCTGCCCTTCCGGAGCTTGTGGCCAAATTTTTTCTCAGTCTTAATCGCTTTCTTCTGTGGAGGACTATATACATCCTCTTTTTGAAGTTTTCCTTACATGAGGAGAGTGGGCAGTTTTTACTCATCTTACAAGTATTATTCTCAATCATTCATTTTTATTATTGTAACAGAAGTAATTTTAGGACCTTCATGGTGATAACGTTGGAGAGTCACAAGCCACACTATCTTTGTCGATTTTTTTTCTCATGAATTCCACCAACACTTATAGGTGTTAACTGATCTCACCTCCTCCCTTTTTCTATCTTTTTGATCTTTTTATCCCATCTTGTTGCCTCGGAACAGGTCTCATGTTCTATTCAAATGGCACCTCTTCAATAGACTTATTTTCCTTCCAGCTTAAAGTTCATTTATTTTGGCACTTTTTTACTTGTGGCCATTTTTCCAATCTTCCATTTCTCCTAATATATTTCTTCATTCTCTATTCTATTTTGCTTTGTCTTTCCACTATATCTTCTTTCACATCATAATCTTTTAGGTTTATCCATTCCTTTTTTCTCATTGTCTTCTCTTAATAATAATTATAATTCAAATATTTGTATTTACCCCTACTTTTTTCCTTACTTACAGATTCTAATTCTTATCGCATTTCTTCCATCGGGCTGCTTAACTATAACTATTCTCTATCTTTAATTTTGATATAATTTGAAAGTCCTTTGTTTTTGTTATTCTCCGGTGGGACTTCCTTCACTCCTTTTTCCGACTATCTTCACTACTTGAGTCTCCTCTTCTTCACGGTAATCGAGAGGATAGTCTTCCTCTCTCTCCTCAATCTCTTCATCATCTTTTCGTCGTACTCTTATCTTTTGTATTCTTGTTATATTGCCACTTTGCTGATTTCTTTCACATGTTACCCTCCATGTATCACCCCACAGTTTGCCTTCTCTTCCACCCACTACTTTGCTGGTTCTCATCATCTGTTTTTCAATTCCTCTTCCTTATAAGAAAAATCTTTTGTTCTCCTATAATATCTGCCTCCTCAAGTCTTAATATGATGTCTTACATTCTAGGTTCTAGAAGCTCTCTTTATTCTATTCTTACAATCTAAGTACTTTGTACACAATTATCCTGTATTTTTTCCTTTGAATTTCCATAATTTCAATATCAATCTTTTATTCCTTCCCCAATTTTCCCCTTCTAATCTTAAGCCGGAGTGTAATCTCTTCTTTCGATTGGGGTGTATTAAGTTATCCCGAAACACTTTCTGTCCTCCTGTGAAAAACCACCAGTCGAGATTATTCCATTTCTCGCATTCACACTATCCAATAAAGAGCCCATTTCTTCCCTCCTGTTTTTCCTTCTTTGACTTTTCTTATAACTTCCTTGATCTTTAAACTACCATTCTCTCCCTTTACCGTTGCTCCGGCGGACTTTTCGCCTGGCCGTGCTTTTAAAAGTTCAATACCAACGGGAACAATATACCTTTGTAAATGATCTGTAGTTCCTTTTGGAACTGGTCCCCCCGCTTCGCCGGCCATGCAGTTTAGTATTGTTCTACCATGGTGGAGGGGGGGACTAAGGAGACCGAAAATTTATCCAACTTTTGCCCTTTAACCACATATTTCTATATTACATTTCCGGCTGTCTTATTTCATATTTTATGTTCCATTTGCTTTGACAGAATCTAGTAGTCCAATCTATTAAGTAACAAGAAATTATTCACCGTCGCAGTTTCAGGCGCAATGGCCTTTCTACACCACACATCACCCACGCTAACATTCTCCTTCCGTCTCCTTCTTCTTTTGCTTTTAGTTCATCCTCTTGTTCTTTGAAACTTTCTTAGCCATCTGGCAAACCTTCTCTACTACCAGCCGTCTTGGCAATCACCGGTAGTCTCTTCTTTTACAATCTCTTTACACAATATCTTTCACCTTCAATTCTCTCAGACCCATCATACTCAACTCCTTTTACACTACCATCCTCTTAATCATTTTTTTTTTTCTTATTTTTCACTTTATTTCTGAAAATTTTTGATTGTTTTTGGCTTATACACCCCTGGGTGATTATATTCTTTTATGAGTCACCCTTATGCTCCGAGATTCTGATCATTATTGAAGGGAAGTTTCCTTAAATTCTTTTCTTTCTCTCGTTTATGCTTTCGTTCTTCCTTCCTCTGCCTTTCTCTCTTTTTCTGTCTCCCCCTACTTTTGTCTCCATTTCTTCTCTGACCCCATCCCTCCACTCCCTTTCTTATTACCAATTTCTCTCTTAACTTTATATTTAAACCTAGTCTTTCTCCAGACGAACAACTTTTTTTCTTGCTTGTACTAGTTCTCACTTTTCCTTTTCGGACCGAGCTTTACTCGCTTAGATGGATGACCTTTCTCGTCTTTCACAAAGGAAATCTTTTTCCTTTCTACAAGTTCATTACCTCCAATATCGATTTCTTTTAAATTAATTTATGGATTTCTCGAGGTTTTTTTCTTGGACCCCAGTTAGTTTCTCTCTCTCCTTTCACTTCCTGCTTTTTTTTTCTCCTTTTTCCGTGGGCTATTGTTAGCGCGGTAGTTCCAATGTATAGGTAGAGGAATACGCGCTTTAACGCTCATCTCGGAAATACTCTACGTTTTCTAGATTATACCTTTCTATTCCAAAGAAGATTGGAAATATTCATTGTACTTTTACTTTGAAATTCTTCTAACTTAGCCTTCTTTCTCTTCGGGAAAAAAATATTTTTGCGATAGTCTTTTTTTAGCGGTAGTCATTGCGCACTATCTTTCTCCATTTTAAATCCTTTAACTGTTCTTTTCTAATTTCTTCCTGTCCGCTCATTTATTGAACTATTTATATCCTAGAGTTTGGTTTTTGTGGCCACACGAGCACCACCCTCATTTTTTTTTATTCCTCAACTCTTCCCAGAATATATATATATTTGGGCACTACTCCTTGGGGCCTGTGTCTTATTCCATATCCCACACTGATGTTATACGTCGTCTCCTCCACTGTTGGGCCCTGCTATTTCTTTGGTGGCGTCTTCCCATTATTGTCAATTATGAAGTACTCCTTCTGGCCCTTCCTTTTCATGCGGCCCGTGATCCACGCCCCTTGACCCACCCACCACTCTCTAATACAAACTAACCTTTCCTTTTCTTTTTTTCCCTTTTATCTTTTATTTATTTCTCTTTTCCACTTTTTTTCCCTTCTCCTCTTAGACGAACTCTTGATAGCAGTGATATCGTCATTGGTTGGTTACCTGCTTTTTTTTTGCCAGAACAGGAAGTGGGTCACAAACATTGTCCCTTTTAACAACTCATACCAGACACCTACCACCCCCACACGACCTCTCAAACAATCAATGTCACTCACTACGGTTTTCTCGGGCTTCGTATTGGTTCCTCCTCGCGCCGCATACCTCTTTCTCACAAATTGAGTTTTTTCTTTTTTTTTCAGCCTAAACCTTACTGAAGCTTTTCACCAATTTATTCCTTTGTCTTTTTTTTTTTCCTTCCATAGGACTCAGAAAGCGACACCCTGACATAATTTTAAAACGATTTTGTATCTTTTTTGTTTCCATTTCAGCCATTCATCATTTTTTCTCTTCCCTCCTCAAGTTTCCGCGACTTTCTTTATTTAACCAAGTCTCAAAGTCCCTTTTTTCTATTTTTTTGTTGCCTCGGGGACGTGTCTCTCTTGAACTCCGGCGTGGTTAACCGCTATCTCCCAATTTTTTCAAAACACTCACATTAATAATCACTCACACTATCCATCTCACCCCCTCCACCTGCTCCACCGTTGGTATTTCATCTCATCTTGCCACAACAGTGAACAATCGTCAGACCGGACCTTTTGTTACCTTGTTCAATCGTCTACTATCTCCGTTCTTTACTTTTTCGATCTATACTTACTCCACTCTCTCAACAACTACAACCTCTCGCGTTCTCTGTCTCTTCCAGTTTGTGTTCATACCAGCCATTTCTCTATTTTCTTCTTGCATCTTTTATTCATATTGTTTGGGGGTATTGTTCTTTTATTTTTTTTTCCTTTTTTTTTTTTTTTTCTTTTTTTTTTTATTTTGCGCTGAATTTAAAATACATTTATCTTTTTTTTTTTTTTTTTTTTTTTTTTTTTTTTCTCTAATTTGAAGGTTGGCAACACTTCAAATTCGTGAGGCTTACAATCAATCTAGTACCATGGCTTTCTTGCCGATTTCCCTCGTCTATAATTCTGAAGAGACATTCATCACGTGTTTCTAATCTTTGTTGCTTTTTCCTCTTCCACCTTTCGTTCTGTTCTAGATATTTTTGATTTGATTTCCTCTGTCGCTATCCTTACCCAGACTCGATTTACCCACACACTGCATATGTTCCGATAATCCTTCTAATCTTGGTGGAGTGTCTTGGGTATATGGCATCTGCCTCGTATGTGACACGCTATTTTTATGTCGTGAATTTGAGTGTAATAATAATTTAAGTTTTTTTGTATGTTTAAAATAAAATATACTTATTTTAAACTTATCATTTACAGTTGCCATATGGTCTTTCCACGATTGGGACTAGAGCTGTTCCTGTTAATTAGTTGAGTGACTTTTATATATTATTTGGGTGTAATTTAATTTTAATTAACATTGTGGGATTAGTTCTATGTTATTCCTATAATTTCTATATTTAATTATGATTTAATTGTAATTTAATACTATAGTATCTTCAATATGTCTATTCATAACTCCAACTTGCATTAATTTAATACAATACATAATAAGAATAATAATAAAATGTAAAAGAAAATTTGGCACTCCGCTTGAGGAAGTCACCAGGAAACGAAGTAGTTTCAGTCTTTTATGTTTGCCTTTTTATTTCTATTGAGTGTGACAGAAACTTGTTTGTACCTCTCCCTTATTTTTGTTCTCTTCTCAATTCGATTTTCAAAGAAATATAATATTCCATTTTTCTTCATGTCTTCTTCAAAATTAGAATATGGCTTCTACTTAACAAAATTGTTTCGAAGAAGGAGTAAACATAAATTATTATTCTTGGGTCCCGTGGTCCGCTTACAAATCAGGCTAGTCTAAGTGGGGATACGCGTAGTCAACTGTAGATGCAGGGCCCCTGGGTTTCGTCTATGTAGAAATTCCGTTGAAAGATACTGTTCGCACTCTTGGCAATTGAGGCCTTGCCCGTGGAGAGTGTGAACTCTTTTTAAATAAAAAATATATAATTACTAAACATAACGTAGCTCATTTCATAGTGTTGATATCTTTTTTTTACACACATGTAGCGCCTCGTTATGTTTGGTTTACTTTAAAAGATGCATAGCTAGGCCAAAAGACTCACTGTGCAGGAACCGTTTCAATCTTTTTGAATTTTGGGAGAAAGGGGGAAGTAATAATTATTTCCCTCTACTTCTCTCTTTATGTTGAAAAGTTTTTGCTCAAAGTTATATCTAAAGTTTTGAGCATATTACTATTCCCATCACTGTTGGGAAATTATCTTAGAAAATGCTAGGAGGAAAAAGACAAATATAGTTCATAATGGAGAAAATTCCATTGACACGAGTGAGGATGAGAATGATTGATCTCTTTATTCAAATAAGCATAGAACATTTGAAATTGATCCGATCTGTATTCTTTATTTGTTCTCAACATAGTGATTTATACTCAAAAAAGGTAAATTTTACACGGTAAACAGTAGATCCTTAAATAACGGCATGGAGCACTCGTGACCGCCTGCGTATAGACGGAGCAAGTAAGACGGTTTCTTACCTTATGCCACCTTTTTAAGGCCAAATGGACGGTGTCGGATATTACTGTGGAAGAGTGTTGTTATAGATAAATAAGCTCAATCTGAAGAAAAAGAAGATAGTGAGAATTTGTGGATCGTATAGGTTCAAGATGGAAGCAGAACTTCAATTAGTTTTTTGAACTTATCTTTTACTCTTTGACACTATTAGATCCGCGATTCTATATTTATAATTATTTTCTATCCATCTTGAAAGAGAGATGGACGAAGGAGAATTTGCAATTTCTTCATACTAGCTGTTGTGACTCAGAGAGAGCCACAGAACAATGGAATGCTGTGAGACGGTATAGTTCTGGCAGGAATCTATCTATGGGGAAGTTCGAAGGTGACTGAGGAATAGTTAAAAGCCATATGAAGTCTCTCCGCTTTAGAACTAGAAAAAGAAACAGAGCGAGATGTAAATGAATGTTACTGAAAAAACTAGCAATGTTTTTAGATAGTCGCTGCAATATTTGGACCAGATTCCGCTGAGAGGATTATATTGCCA
>JABUQX010017980.1:0-12500 GCA_015478945.1 Trachelipus rathkii
GGCCTCTATAGGGCAGAAGTCAGAACTTGACTACTTGGAATGAATATTTTGAAAAACAGCTGCAGAATATTTAATCTGATTCTTCCGATGAATCATACATCAGAATATTTTTTCTTGCAGCTTCTGCAGCTTTCCGCTTAGGCCGACTATTTTTGATATCTCTATCAGCTGGCGTTGATGAACTTCCAGCATCCGTCGCAGACGTAGAAGGGGGGTTCACCCCTCCAGGAATATTTAATGATGGATTTGCTGGAAGGACAGGGACTGTGTTTGACGATGAGGGTGTTGAACCACTATGGGTCAAAGAAAGCTCTAGGGGATACAAATATTTGACTGGATACAAGCTGACTTGTCCCCCAGGAGTCCTGACGTACACCGATCTGACTTTATTGTCGTCACCGATTATAAGATCTACGACTATCCCCATCTGCCAGTAAGGACGTTCTTTTACTGGACTTTTGATAAGAACAACGTCATTCTTCTTGACTAGATTATTCCAGTTGACCTGGTAGAGATCTCTTCCAGTCTCTCTAAGACTGAGGAGGTACTCATTGTACCACCTTGTACGAAATTCTTCGAATTTTTCTGAAGAATATTTCAGTGACTTTACTAGCTCTTTCTTAGCCGAAGTTGAGTCCCAGAACTGATTATTTGACCCAGCTCCGGGTAATGCCATAGCGGTTTTTGACAAGGGTTTGATGAAATCGTTGGGAGTAAGAGGTAATATCTCATTTGAACTTGTGGTGTAGGTGAGCGGACGTGAATTTATAGCATCAGCAATATCTGACAATATCGTAATGAAGTCGAAATAATTCAACGAGGAACGTCCAATTGTTTTGAATAAACAATCCTTCACCACACGTATTAACCGTTCCCACTGGCTTCCTACCCATGGGCTATACAGAGGAATTCGCTTATGCGAAATCTGATTTTTTCTTAAAAACTCACTCCCATTTTCTGACACGAGGAAAGTTCCTAAGAAATCAGTTCCTTGATTGAAGGAGCGCGCGTTGTCGCTATAGACACAGTCAGGCACTCCGAAACGATTAACAAATCGTTGGAACGATTGTATAAATGATTTAGATGACATGTCATCTATAAGGTCTAAATAGACCGCACGAATATTAAGACAGGTGTAAATGAGTATGAACATTTTTTGGGCTGAGCCAGAGCCTTTGACTTTGACCCACCAATGTTTGGTGTAGTCAACACCTACATGCTTAAAAGGCCTGAATAATTCCACCTGGTCTTTCGAATAATTGGTGAAGCGTGGGTACCGAAAAGCAAAATTATTGAACTTTTTGCAGATTATGCATTCCTGCAAAACATTTTTGATGGAGGTACGCGCTGAAGTCACCCAGAAGCCTTGGAGCCGAATATTTGTAAGAGTGGCTTGTATGCCCAGATGCTTACACTTATGGTGAGCATCCCTTATGATTAACTTGGAGAGGTGGTGACTTTTTGACAGCAAGATGGGATTAATTACGTCATAATTGTAATAATTGCATCTTGACAAACGACCCTTGCTCCTGATGAGATGATTTTCATCCAAGAACAAGTTCAAATTATTTACCAAGTCCGGAACTTGGCCTGTGAAAGAAGGATTATTTTTAATCTCTTCTAAAAATTGAAGCTCTTTCGAGAACGATTCTTTCTGCATTGTCTGTAGACAATACAGACGTGCCTTCAAATCATGATTAATTGTCACACCTCTTGACAAGGCTCCAAACTGGAATAATAAAGCTACTACTCGATATAGCTTGTGCAAGTTTGAATATTTGGACAACTCCACCACAGGAGGTTCATTGCCACCTTGAACAACAGCAAAAACAGGAGATGCTGTTTCCAGTTCAGCTGATGGCCAGTAAATACTATTTAAAGAGAGCCATTTTGGCCCTTTTGCCCAGAAGGACATGTTCTTTTGGAACTCTTTGAATGAAATACCTCTGGTCAGAAGGTCCGCTGGATTATCTTCTGTTCTGACGTATAGAAATTTAGGACTTAACGAATATTCCTCTTGAAGCGAAGAGCTCATGGCGCGAATATCTTGCACACGATTCCTCACGAATATTTGCTTAACTTTCGAGATCCTATTTTGGATCCAATGAAGAGTTATCTGCGAGTCGGAGAATATGTTCAATTCCTTGAACTTGACACCCGACAGTCCACTTAACATTTGTGGTAAGCACTTTAATGCTAAAAACACAGACAATAACTCCAAACAGGGAAGCGTTCTTCCCTTTGCAGGAGCGATTTTTCCCTTTGACCAAAAAAGATTTGGACCCTCTGCCGCTGATGAAACATACACCACGAAGCCATAAGCAACAGTGCTTGCATCGCAGAATATATGAATACTTAAATCAGAGTCACTTGACTCAAATGAAGATCTTCTAAAAGAGACCTCCTTCAGAGAGTTAAGGTCCTTGCTCAACTTCTCCCATGAATTTTTGATTTCGGGAGCGATTATATCGTCCCACCCCATGTCCACTTCCCAAGTTTTCTTCATAAGAAGACGGCCTCGAACGGTGACGGGGAGGTAAAGGCATAGGGGATCGAAAACTTTTGAAATCTCCGACAGGAGCTGTCTCTTGGTAGAGACAATATCTAATGAAAAGTCACTAAGACTCAGACTATCTTGAACGGTATTATATAAATACCCTAAAACTCTTTCTTCATCACTTTGATGAGTTGCAAGTTTACCCTCCTCCTTGAATATTTCTTTGAGATCTGGACAATTTGAGTTCCAGGAGCACAAGTTGAAGCCCCCCTCACTCATACGTGAGGTGGCCTCTCGAAAAATATCTTGAAGTTCGTCTACAGACGAAGAAGTGTACAAAAAATTATCAACGTACAGATTATTTTGAAGAAGAGAGGTACAGAGATCAGGAGGGTATTTTTTGGCGTGATGTTGTATCACAGCCCCTAGAACATAGGGGCTGACGGCCAACCCGAAGATGATGGTGGCATAACGGTAAGTGAGTAACTCGCCATCAGCCTCCCAGAAAAAACAGAAGCGATTTCTGTCCTCTTCTAACTTTAATTTGATCTGGAGGAAGGCCTTTGAAATATCCGCCAGAACGATGAATTTGTTTGTTCTGAAGGACAGTAATAATTTAAATAGGGAAGCGATTAAATCTACCCCTGGATACGATGCCTGATTAAGTGAAGGACTACAACCTATCTTCAGGCTGCAGTTAAAGACGGGACGAATTTTTGTCGTCACTTGAAGGGCCTGTTTTATTATAGGTCTGTGGGGTATCCAGATGAATTTATGATAATCTTTCGGATGCACCTCCACAGCCTCCACAATACCTTCTTTTAGGTATTCCTTGAATATTTCCCCATACTTGTTAAGCAAGCCTTGAGCAGTCAATTTCCTTTTGACTCGTTGCATCGTTGCAAGAGCAACGTGATGATTTGATGGAACCTGCTCAAGAATATCTTGAAACCACGGAAGTTCCACGTGGTATCTTCCGTCTCGGAACTCTATCCCTTCGTGGAATCTCTTGATGAATATTTCGTCAATGGAACCCTGGTCCCGCTCCTCATTGATACCCAAAGACTCTAATTTATAGAGGTTCTCCAGGCCCAAGTCCAAATCAGACTCAGTGTGGGTATGTAAGAGTGGGTTGAAGTACGAAGGTACCGGTTCCACTACAAGATTGATTACATGTTCCGGGACGTTCCTGACAGATCTTTGAATATTTGAAGGTATGGGGAGCTCGGAATTCTGTCATGATTTTTTGACAGCTTTCGGCGAAGAATTCTTCCCAAAGATTTTTTCATTTTGGGAAGGTGACAAAAAAGATGTTACAGGCCCGAAAGGCACGTACCCATGACAAGTTTCTAGGGCACTGCCCCGAATGCATTTTACCGTTTTAAAATGCTTTAATAAATGAAGAGCATCGATGCCCAGCAGCCCATGAATATTTGAAACCCTGTCAACATTATTATTTTGATAGTGACTATCTGCCACTTTGAAACCATTTTGGGTAATATTTTTCATAGCCTCCGTCAGGCCTTTTACATAAAAGCCGATATCCAATTCAGAATCAATATTTACAGGTAGGCTAGAATATTTCCCACAACAAATGCCCATCTCTAAATTTAAAGACCGTAAGGATCTTAATTCCTCTCCCAAAAATGTTTTAATGGAGCTCTGATGACTAGGAAGACTATTTTCATTGACTCCCAATTTTTTAAGAATGCTCCTATGAAAATACGTGGACTGACTACCGAAATCGAGAAGCACGCGTACAGGGACTATTTTATTGCCCTTCTTGATGTTAAGGGAGAGAGTGGGCAGAATATTTTGACCCACGGATGAGGCTGTACCTGTATTTATACAGATATGATTAGAAGAGCCGCTGGCTTGACCATTTGCCTCATTCGCGACTGATGTTGACGGACGACTATCTTCCGAAAAGCCACCGGACACGTTTCTGCTATTTGGAAAACATAGAGCCGTTATGTGGGATTTTTGGCCACATTTGCCGCATGGGTGACTAAGTCCATACCTCTTGGCAGGACATTTATTAGCGAAATGCTTGCTGCTTGAGCAGCTGAAGCACATGCGCAGCTCTTTACAGCGATCTCTCCTGCTTTCAGGAGAAGAATATACTTCACAAGAAATCATGCGATGATTTCTGTTGCAAAATTTACATTTCGAAATAAATGATTTAGAAGAATTTTTAAATCTCCCACCCCTTTGACTACGTTCGGTTTCGTCTTCTGACGACGAAGATTTTAAACTATCATCTTTAGAGGAAGCGTTAAAAGCTGACGATTTAGCCGATTTATGCTCAAAAGGAGCACGATTACGCTCAAATCCCTTTTTAGGGGCAGATTTATTTTTTCCCCTCCCCTTCTCCATAGACTTGATTATTTTACCGTAATGCTCCAAGATTATATTAACGGAAGGATATTCATCCTGTGTGATTAATTTGAGCTCACGAAGAAAGCCAGTTGGAAGTTTGTCCACGATTATATGACTCATGAGCTTACAGCCCGCCGAAGGCTCTTCAAAGAAATCGAGTCCAAACTCCTTGAGCTCATGAATATATGCTCTCACTTCAGACAGGAATATACGAATATGTTCAGGATTATTCTCTAAAATAGGCGCAGAATCGATTTTATGAAACAGAGAATCAATAATATATGATTCGTCTAAGTAAAGGCTCTTTAATATTTCGAAAGCGACTTCCAAATTGGAGTCGACATTAGTTAAATGCTCAATATCTTTGAGCGCATTACCTGATAACAATGACTTTAAATACTGCAATTTTGCAGCGCTAGAAATGTCTTTTCTGGCCCCATAAACATTTTGAAAGGACAGAATAAACGAGCGGAAAGAATGCCGGTCCCCCTCACCCCTGAACTCTTGACATTTTATTGCAGGGATTTTTACTTCCTGTTTTGATGCATGAATATTTTTGATTATATTCTGCATCTCTTGACGTGATATTCCGTCTTCAAGAGAGGCCTCTGAAGCTGCAGGAGGCGCAGACGGAGAAGAAGATGGAGAACTAAAACGCGGTGTCATACGCCAGATTAATTTTTCATTCTGGGTATGATAATGTACCGCTTCAATTATTTCCTCGTCCAAAATTGACGAGTCATACTGAAGAATGGAAGACTTTGTGATGACTTCTTCGATCAGAGCATCAAAGTTTTTAACTTCCTCCAATTTTGATTTAATTTCCTTCAGTTTTGAGGAAACGATGTGATTATCTTCCTGGCTTTCAGTGGCAGAAAGATCGAGAAGATTTTTGAAAAGGAGCGTGATTTTCCTTTTAATCACAGCTCTCAGTCTCTTAATAGGGGACAGTTTTGACTTAACCTCTTTCGTGAGGTCGACTAATTCTTCTGGAGAGAGAGTGTTATTGTCCTCCCTCCCAAATTCTTCACTGACACTGTCCTCCAACTCAGACACGATTTGCCGGAGTGATTCGTCTTCAAAAAGAGACATATTAATAAATGAATATTTGAAAAAAAAAAAAAAACAAAAAAAAAAAAAAAAAAAAAAAAAAAAAACGCAAAAAAAAAATGCTACTTATTAAATGAGCAAAACGCACGATATATACCACCACCTAAGATTTAATAGGCAATGATTGCGAAAGGACAATATAAAATACCCAAATAACCCAAAATAATAATTACCGCAAAGATACTAAATTGCCGAAATATATATATATTTTTTATAACGCAAAAATATATAACGCAAAAATATTTAATATATTTGAAAGGAGGAGAAGTCTCGATTATTTGAAACAATCCAGATTTATATATAAATATCTGGACAGTTAACTAAAAAAATACTACAAAATTATATACAAGAGACCGACTTCTCCACAAACGCAGCAGAATATATATGCGTGAATATATGACCTTTATGTATAAAATATAATATATATATATTTATATATATATATATATAATATATATATATATTATATATATATTATATATATATATATATATATATTATATATATATATATATATATATATATATATATATATATATATATATATATATATATTTAAAATCTTTAATTTACAGGTCTAATCTGCAGAATATTTTCGAATCGAACGCAGATTATTTCAAAGCGCAAACTTCTGCAGAATATATAATGTGTGTGTTTAAACAAAACTAATCAGTTTTTTACGAAAGACGATTTTTTTAATGAGAAATATTTTTCTTTCTCAGAATATTGAAAAAAGCAACTTTGCTTCACACACAAAATAGATAAATGAAGTAACGAAAAATTTCCACGTAGGAAATTTATACTTTAAACGCCAGTATTTTACCGACTACGAAATACTAAATTTAAACTTTAAACGCCAGTAGTTTACTGACTACGAAATACTAAATTTTAGCGAGAAAAACAACTTTTAAATTTACAAATTACTTTTCTCAGATAATATAATTGTTAAATTATATCATTTTTTATTAAATAGAGATCAGCATATTACGCTCATCAGAATATTAAAGACCAGCATAATACGCTCATCAGATTATAGAAAGTTCAGATTAAGAACTTGACGAAATTCTAAAAGAATTGAATATTGGCCAGTGCAATAATAGTTTAGATTATGTGCACTGCAAGTTAGAACATTTAAGAGAGTATACTCTTGAAAGCCTTAGGTCTTCACTATAACTAAAATAGTTAGTTAAATAGTGGGATATTACACTAGGTTAATTTTTAAGCTTATTGAGAAAAGTTTGTTTTCCCAAGCTCAAAACGAAGTAGTTGACCCGTTTTTAAAGCTATCCAGAATATGTTATTAAAATGCACAGATAGAACGATCTTCGAATAAAGGAATATTTGAACATAAACTTTAATTCAGCACGAAGCTTAACAGTGAAAATTGTTACCGGCTCGAAGCCTTACAACGAATGATTTTAAATGAGAACTTATCAGTTCAAAAAATAAAGGCGAATGAAATTTCAAATATCCAAAAACCGCTCTCTACTCTTTGCATTTGGCAACCCTCAGGTTTCCAAGAAATAACCTCTTTTTTGACAACTCTTGACTATAATTTTTATATCCTCCCGGGGGGGGATGGCTTCTGGCCTCTATAGGGCAGAAGTCAGAACTTGACTACTTGGAATGAATATTTTGAAAAACAGCTGCAGAATATTTAATATTATATATATATATATATAATATATATATATATATATATATAGATATACATATATATATATATTATATATAGTATATATATATATACTATATATAAATATTTTTTATATATATCTTATATATATATATATATATATATATATATATATATATATATATATATATATATATATATATATATATATATATAATATATATATATATAAAAAGTTATTTTTCATAAAATTCAGAATGAAAATTTGATATAAAATATAAATTTTTTGAATATATAAATATTTTAAATAATTAAGAATGAAAAATTAAAAAAATGTAAAAATCATACATACTTTGTCCAATAAACGCTCCAAATATAATGATGAATTCGTATCCAATTGCTTTTCTAATACCAGTGAACCCAAATTTTTTACCAGATCTACATGAAAGAAAATGTTACTTAACAGACATTCGAAAATATTTCTGGAATATTTCAAATCTTAATTTTCATTTTATCTAACACATTCAATTTCATTTTGGACTTAATGATTAATAATATTTGAAACATTTGTAATTTCAGTTGCTAATAGAATGTTGTAAAATAGTTACCATGTCAGTAGGTTACTAATTTAACATGTTATTATGTGAAGAAAATTTGCTTAGAATTAACATTTATTTATTTTAAGTTTTTTATGCCTATTAATATAATGGTAAAAAGTGTTTTAGAGAAAAAGAAAACTTTGAAACCCAAATTATTGGCATTGGGACTTTTGTAGAGTTGAATAAGTGTTATCACCGTGCATCTGACCTCTTCCAAATATATAATCATGGAACAGTGGATGTCCGATAAAGTTCACTTCCACCTGAATTGTTTGTGACTGAAACAATCTTTTTGTTCTTTTGTTAGAAAAAATCATTTTTAACTATACTATACAATGGTCTGCTACAAAGATACAAAGCCACTGTTTGGTGCGTTTTTCATCGTTTAGGATTATAGGTCTTATCATTTAAAAAAAAAAAGAAAATGTCAATACCTTCCGAAGAAAGTGATGTCTCCTAAGCATGTCTCCATGCTGGAAATCTTTGTTAGGGAGAAGCCGAAAACATTTCCACAAGTGAATTAAAAATCTTTTTTAAACAAGATGGGTCAGTGTCAAGCTCGGAAGAAATTTGGAAAGCAGAAGTACATAAATTATTTGGCAGCTGCATAATTTCAAAACCGGTGAAAGTTCTTGGCCTCCAAGTTTGACAGACCTTGTAGTGTATGAATTCTTTAGTGATATCACATTAAGAATAAGGAGTATCGTCGTCAACCACAAGCAATTAAAGAATCAAAATCCAAGATCTGAAAGGAAACACTTGGGAAATGTTAGAGTAAGTTATGCAAAACGTCCCAATTGCTTGCAACAACGAGTGTGCAGAGCTCGAAATTGCCCACAAGAGGTTATCTTTAAGATATAAATGTTGGGTATATTATGTGTCAATGGCACACTCTGTACAATTAATTGTCATGAATAAATAAGTTTCTAAAGAATATTTATCCTTTCATATGTTTTGATTACTTTATTAGGCTGCGACAGTAGTAACAAGGGGATATCGCGGGCCTTTTGTGTATATATATATATATATATATATATATATATAATATATATATATATATATATGAGTATATATATTATTATTATATATATATATGGTATATATACATATATATATATATATATATAGTTGAAGTAAGAGAGGGGATGTATATATATATATATATATATATATATATATATATATATATATATATATACCTCCGCCTTTTTGTCACCCTTCGAAGAAGGGTGCGCGAGACGGTTGCGTAGGACCCCTCGTACGTCCCCTTATTCCGAACTATTTTACACTCTTTTCTAACTTAGCCCCCTTTTGAGTTTTCCTTGATATTTAATCCTGCCCGAAATTGACCTTTCATAAAGGTTTGTGAGGGATTAAGTGGGATTAAATCGAGTTCGTGTAGGTACCTGACGCTGTACCTGCTGTAGGTAACTGTCCTAACTTGAGGTCATGTAGGTACCTGTCCTAACTTGAGCTCCTGTATGTACCTGTCCTAACTTGAGTTCATTTTATTTCCATCCACATTCACACCTACACCTACACACACACACAAACACACGGCTACGTATACACACACGCCTACGATCTAGGCTACTTATACACACACGCACACCCGCTAGGCTACTTATACACACACATACACCCACCCATAGACACTCACACTCACACTTACACCTACACACACACACACACACACACACACACAAACACACACATAGACACATACACACATACCTAGACACATACACCCACCCTATATACACACACCCACCCTCACCCGCCATAGATACATACACCCACCCTAGATACATACACCTACCCTAGCTCACACCTACACCTACACCTACACAAACACACACACACACTATGACACTTATACATCCATCCATAGACACATACACTCACCCATTGACACTTGCAACCACCCATAGACACTTACAACCATCCATAGACACTAACACTTACACTCATACACACACAAACACACACAACACACACACACACACTTTTCATCGATTATTGACCCAATTATTTCCTTCGATATTTGATGCCTCAGTTGATAACCTCAGCATTGATGCTCTCAGCTTTGATGCCTCAGCTTTGATGCCTCAAATTTCGTTATGGCTCAACTTTGATGGCTCAACTTTGATGGCTCAATTTTGATGGGTCAACTTGATGGCTCAGCATTATTGATGACTCAACTTTGATGACTCAATTTTGATGGCACCTTTGTTGATGACTCAGATTTATTGATGGCTCAGCTTTGTTGGCTCCGATTTATTGATGGTTCAGTACATTTTGATGTTTCCTCAATCAACGTAAGGAGTGTCTAGTGTCCTATGAGATCCACAGGAGTACTTGAGAGCCAGACGAGCAGATGAGGTTAGTGGCAAAAGCAATGAGTGCCATGAGCCTCATAGGGTGCCAAGGAGTGCCACATAGTGCCAACTGAGGGCCACTTTTTTCAAGCCTTTTTCTGGAACATTTGGCCTCCCTGAGCCTAATTCTAATACAGTGTCTACCCCTAGGTTATATAAGGTATGAGGAATCGATTGGTGTATATTATAAGCTGCTTGGATGCTTCCTAGTATGAGTTAGTTTTTTCTAGACTACCCTGATCATATAATAGCCCTAATATTGTGCCTACCCTATGTTATAAGGTATGAGGATTCGATTGGTGTTATTTAACCTAAAGTTATAATTCCTTAAGGGAAATAGAACAAATGTTTTTCAAGAAACTTACCAGTGAAATATTATTTTCTATAAATAAAATTAAAAATGTTCAAGTAAGAAATAAAATGAACGACTCATAATATAGGAAACGGTATATTTGAAAATACAAAATGATGTATTGAAAGTTTACAACGACATATTATAAAGAAAATATTTTCGCGACCGCGTAGTAATATTACGCCGGCGGGTTCATGCGTCGGTTCCGCACCGGGCCGGGCTTGCTGGCGCTCTTGCGTTGGGCTTCACGTGATCTACTATAAATCTAAAGGAATTATTATTATCTATTCTAGTAAAATTAATAATTATTCCTCATGTAAATATTTATTATAAATATGATATACACTTAGTAAAAAGAAAATAGAACACTTAATACAAATCAGAGAACTTGTGCCCCGCTTAACAGCCAAAACGACTATGATTTTAAAATGAGTTTGGGCTAAAAGATAATAAAAACACACCTGCTCAAATATAAGTTTAAAGAACTAAGTTAATTTTCATCCAACCAGAAGGTTCAGGATTTAAAACAAATTTTTTTACATACCTTAAAACCAAGAAAGGATAAAACAATTCTCGACCAATCACAAGGTCATATAGAGATAAGGATTAATTCAGTCCACTCACAAGAAAGGAAAGCATTTCCTTCTTACCTGCTTAAAGGATCTACCGATCCAGCATGTTTCAGTTTGAAATATTTATAAAAATAATAATAATATTGATTCTCAATTCTTGTCTATACTGGAATTTTGAACTGGTATTAGGCTTAAATCAGCCCGGGTACAAGGATTATCCTAATTCTGAAAGCCCAAATTTAGGCCTAGTTAGTTATTTCCAACCCTTTTTATAGAAAGAGCTCAGTCTCGAATCTGTAGAGTGTACAATGTTATTGTGTGTTTTGCGTTGGATTGTCAATGTACATAGATAATAATAATAATAATAATAATAATAATAATAATAATAATAATAATAATAATAATAATAATAATAATAATAATAACACAATAATAATAATAATAATAATAATAATAATAATAATAATAATAATAATAATAATAATAATAATAATAATAATAATAATAATAATAATAATAATAATAATAATAATAATAATAATAATAATAATAATAATAATAATAATAATAATAATAATAATAATAATAATAATAATAATAATAATAATAATAATAATGATAATAATACACACACACACACACACACACACACACACAAAGAAAACTGATTTATTTAGAAATATTTTTAGCTAGCATTGAATGAATAATATAAAGTGAGTGATTAACTGATATTTTAATTAAAACCTAGAATGATTTTAAAAATACATGTTGAACTTAACCCACCATAGACACTATACACTCACCCATATACCTATTACATGGCTAAAGATGATGTAAAGCAGTAAGTCAATAGAACAAAACGTGGCATAGCTTGGTGTAGAGGGTTGCTAGGGTCTTGCCTTACTGATTTACTGATTTATTGCTTTAGGGTACGTAAAATATATGTTTTTTAATAAAATTTCCTAAAATTTTAGTAA
>JABUQX010017980.1:25000-27500 GCA_015478945.1 Trachelipus rathkii
TGGAAGAAGTTTATAAAAACATTTTTTTCAGTATTAGCTGATGAAACAACGGATATTTTCCAAACAGAACAGTTTTCACTTTGTGTAAGGTACGCGATTGGTGGTGATGGAGGTGATACTCCTTTTACTTTAAGAGAAGATTTTTTATCATTTGTTCCGGTTTATGATATCTCAGGGAAAGCATTGGCAAATGTAATTTTGGAGAAACTCGGCTATCTTGGTTTAAAACTCGAAAATTTAAGAGGCCAAGGATATGATGGGATGGGGCCTCTTCCATGAGAGGCGAATTCCGAGGAGTGCAATCTGTTATTCGGAATAAGTATCCTAAAGCTCTATACACACATTGTGTAGCACATTGTTTAAATCTATGTCTCTCAGACTCTTCTAAAATTCAGGCAATTTGAAACGTCTTAGGATTCATCCCTGAAATATGCACTTTTTTTCGATCGAGTCCGAAGCGCACAAAACTTCTGGAAGATAAAATAAAAGAGTTTTCTAGTAACCAAAATAACAAGAGAATCAAAAAGATGTGCGAGACCAGATGGTGTGAACGGCATGAAGCGGTTTTCCTTTTTAAAGACTCTTGAGCCAATACTTGCGTCATTGGAAGAAATAAAAGAATAGCCTGGTGAATTATCACAGAAAGCTACTTTGTTGTTAAATTTAATCAGTAATTTGAATTTTATAATAACATTATACGTTTTAAGTAAACTTTCTGGAATAACCTACACCTTGTCAAAACAATTACAGAGTGTCCATTTGGACATTGTCAGTGCAATAAACTTAGTGAAAGACATTATTCAACTTCTCGAAAAAGATAGACAAAATGCAGACACAAAGTTTAAAACCATATTCACACAAGCTAAAAATGTATGCGACAGCTTAGGTATTGAAATAACAATTCCAAGAACTACGAAGTTACCGAAACATCGTTGTAATGTGCCTACATCAGATCCCGAATCATATTACCGCATCTCAGTTTTTATTCCGTTTATTGATGATCTGGTTTCTTCGTTGACTGATCAATTTCTCTCGCATGAAACCACTATCATTTCACTTCAGTATATTTTACCAGAAAGTGCAATGTACCTTATAAGCATATTGGAAAAAGCATCCTCTTTTATAAAGACGACCTTCCAGACCCTCACGAGAATACACTAAAAGGAGAGTGGTGTCTCTGGCAGCGTAAATGGCTGCTAGAAAATGAAAAACCAAAGTGTGACAAGAGGAGGTTTCCTAACATTGCTACTCTCCTGAATATCTTAGCAGTATTGCCTGTATCCACCGCAACAGTAGAAAGAACTTTTCGACATTAAGGCGTCTGAAAACATATTTACGGAATAGTGTTGGAGAGAATCGCATTACAGGTCATGCTTTACTGTCAATTCATCGAGATCTCAGCACAGAAGTCAACAATGAAAATATTTTGAATCACCTCAGTCAAAAGCAAGGAAACTGTAATTGACTTTAAAAAACGATGGTAAAGAAAGTGAATTATATATATATATATATATATATATATATATATACATATATATATATATTATTACATATATTATATTATTGTTATTATGTTATTATTTATATATATATTACATATATTATTATATATATGGTTGGTTATTACATATTATTACATATTATTATTATTGTTATTATTATTATTACATATATATTATTGTTATTATTATTATACATATATATATTATTATTATTATACATATTATTATTATTATTATAATATTATTATTATATTTATTATTGCATATTATTATTATTATTATTATTTATTGTTAATACATTGAAGATTTTATTATGTATGCATAGTATTCTTAGCATTACAATAGGCATGCTTTCCTTACATTTTAAACAGGTAACATAATATTATTATTGTACATATTATTATTATTAACATATATATATATATATATATATATATATATATATATATATATATATATATATATATAATTTTAACTTCATTTGAAAATGTAACCACTTGCGAAAGTCGCAGCCCCCCCTGAAAAAAAATCCTGGCTACGGGCTTGATATATTGGGTGTTAAAAAACCGGGGTTGAACCAAGAAAGCCCAGCCTTGTGTTTTTTTTAGGTTTTATTGGGCTTTTTGAGGTCTTATTCAGAGTTGGAAAAAACCCGGTAGACCAAAATAACCCAGCAAAGTGTTTTTTTTTATTATTTTTGGCTTTCTTGTTTTTTCTTTTAAATTTCTATTTTTGAGGAAAAAATAAATTAATTGAATTTGTTTTTTGTAATGTCATTTCAGTATTATTTGACAAATAAATTAATAAATAGGTATAAAATTTACAAATTAAACATATAATTTGGTAACAGACATTGTCCAATTCCCACTGCTGAATGAATGTCATTTCCTAATTGGTGAAACTTGTAAAGGTAAATGGTATTGCTATTGTTACAGGTTATTGATAGTAATGACATAACAGGACTATCTTAAGTAAAGTAATTAAGTAATATATTTAAA
>JABUQX010017980.1:37500-50525 GCA_015478945.1 Trachelipus rathkii
AAGAAATTCCTCCTGAACTATTTTTATGTCAAACGTTTGTATCAACATAGCTGAAAATTTTGTCTTCGCTTTGAATTTTATTTTTGAATTCAATTTAGATAAAGTTAGAAATTTTGTGGAAAGTTACAGCCACAACAATGATTTAATCTGAATGAAAATTTGAACAGCTTTAAACACACTATCTGTAATGGGCAAATATATGAAAGTTTGAAATTTATATCATTAAAAATTCTATTTTTTTTAAGTACAGTCATGTAAAATATTGAGTTCCAGACTCATGTGGGTTAAAAGATACAATCAAAAAATTAAATTCATTATTTCATGTGAATAATATAGGCTAATTACTTATCTAAACAAATTTTCCGCATAATTTTATTATTAACTATACCTTAAATATGAAAAGAATCATCACATATTCACATGATTTCATATGCTAAGAAAAATTAGTCTTTAATAGGAGGTTTTGAATTCCGAAGGTAAGTTTTTGGAAAATACAAGAAATTGAAATTTGGGCATTATTTAATCAATTTTTTTTATCCATTTTGGATGAAATAAAAAAGCAAAATGCATTGGACGAGCTCTAAAATTTCAATTTCGAGGATTTTTCTGTATGTAAACTCTTTGTTATCTAATGTCAATTGAGTGTCAAATTTGAGTGTCACTGCCAGTATATCAAAAAAGAGCTACCACAGAAAGATGTGTTCAAAAAGAAAAATTATTGGTTAACCCAAAATCAAAAGTATAAAAGATGTTATTGATTATCCTGTTATTAATTTTTTTTTTTTTTTGTTAGGATAAAAGCTGAGGTTTCTAAAGTTGAAATTTTTTAAAACTATTTTCAGGAAAAAAAAATCTCCGAAAAATGGTAAAGTATTGACATTTTATTGCTTTTGCAATTTCTTTTGAAGATGAATAAATTTAAATATTGTACTTAAAATACAACTCTCTGGGTAGATTTTGATACTAATTTTGCCCTTGAAAGCATACGGCTTAAGAAACAGAAACACGCTCAAATTTTGAGTTTTGGAACTCTCTCAACAATGCCCTCTACTTTTTTTCATATAAAGAGAATAAAATTAAAGGAATTGTGGCCGGATTCTACTTTCGCAGGTATTCCTAAAATTTCCTCTCGGAAAGAAAAACCTTCCATGAAAGGCTAGCGTTTTTTAACACATTTTTAATGGTGTCATGTTACCATGGGATAATTGTTTACTTTTAAAGAATGGGTAATATTATAATTAAGCATAAAAGTAATGTTTATGGACATATCTTCATCATCATTGTCCTCATAAATAACAGTCAATTTTGTGATTGGCAAGTCCCTCCCAAACTATTTTCATATTATGCTACACAATGTATGAAAACAGAATTGTAGTTGCAAAGACAATTCTCACAGGAAAACTTGGGAACACGTCAACAACACGATTACTTTTGTTGAGCAACTTCTGAGGTCTGAAGAGCGTCATCGGACATTAATTTTGCTGATCAGTTAATAACTAAAGGTAAATTGAAAATAACGAATCACATTTTGACTTTAGGTTATAAGAATTAAAGAATCCAGTTGCAAAGCTGCTAGCTGTTATATGTGGGGATCCTAAATTTATTGGTACAAATTTAAAATTTCAAAACATTGCACGTAATTCGAAACTTTCAAGCTAAATTTTATGTTTTTTTCGAAATCAACGGCACTCGAATTAGTAAAGAATATCTACAGTACTTTGTTTCCATAACATTAGAGTTTTGAGCACTGTTAATCAAAGTACATTTAATTAACGCAAAGCAAAATAACCATCTTCTGTAAGAGGAACACTATTATAATTCAGGTAATTCAAGATGTTAGATTCTACTTGACAACCACAATAACTACTCATTCCGGGGTCCTTACTAACAACAAATATAATTCTTAACATAAAGATAATGTCTATTGTATCAAATTAAATCCCCTACTTAAACAAGACTCTCCTAATATTTATTATTTTTATTATTATTATTATTATTATTATTATTATTATTATTATTATTATTATTATTATTAATTATTATTATTATTCAATTATTATTTTATTATTTATTATTATTATATTATTATTTTATTATATATTATTATTATTATTTTATTATAGCTATTGCACTTTTAACATTATCATTATCATTATCATTATATTATCATTATTTATCATTATCATTATCATTATCATTATCATTATCATTATCATTATCAGTTTTAAATTATCAATTATTTTTATTTTTTTATATTATTTTGTTATTATTAATTATTTTGCATTTTATTATTATTATTATTCTTATTATTATTATTTCTATTATTTTATTATTATTATTATTATTATTATTATTATTATTATTATTATATTATTATATTTTATCTATTATTATTTTATTATTATTATTATTATTATTATTATTCTATGATTATTATTATTATTATTAATTATTATTATATTATTTATTATTATTATTATATTATTATTTATATTATTATTATGTTATTATTTTATTATTTATTATTATTATTCATTATTATTATTATTTCTATTTAAATAAGTATTATAAATATATTTTCAGCATAAAAAATTATTATTTATTATTATTATTATTATTCATTATTATTATTATTATTATTATTATTATTATTAGTATTATTATTTATTATGTATTGTTATTATTATTATATTATTCATTATTATTATTCTTATTTTATTATTATTATTATTATTGATTATCTATTCATTATTATTATTATTATTATTAATTATTTATTATCATTTATTATTATTATTATTATTATTATTATTATATTATAATTATTTTATTGTTATTATTCTTATTATTATTCATTATTATTTTTTATTTTATTATTAATTATTATTATTATTTTATTATTATTAATTATTATTTTATTATTATTATTATTATTATTATTATTGATTATTATTATTATTATTTATTATTATAATTTTATTATATATTATTAATTATTATTATCATTATTATTATTTTATTATTATTATTATTATTATTATTATTATTATTATTTTATATTATTATTTATTTATTATTATTATTATTCTTATTTATTATTATTATTATTATTATTATTATTATTATTTTTATTATAATTTTTTTGTTATTATTATTATTATTATTATTATTATTATTATTATTATTATTATTTTTGTTTCATAGCTCAGGTTTTATGATTATTTTGTTACGTATTACATTAATAATGAAGAATTTTAATAACTTGAACAAAAGTAATACAAGTACTTACAGCGTAATCAAATATCCGTAAATATCCTGCGTAATTAGGTTTCACTGTGGTAAGCATAAGGGTTCCTGTTCTGATTTATAAAAGATAGCTGCTAAAGTCGAAGCAATTATAAAGATCTTGTGTCCCAAAATATAATCCAAGCATTAGGTCATGTTCCTTTAAAATTAAAGTTATTTAATTAGGTCATAAAAGAAAATAATATAAAAGTTTTTCATTACAAGTCTACTGAATACTTGGCTTATAAAACAAACATTCAAGTTCCATTATTAACACTTGAAAGAAAATTGAATGATTAAATTAAAATGTTCACTGCCAGGTCATACTTTGTTTTTAAGTTATTGAAATTATCATGGAAAATTATTGTATCAAATAATATAGTTTTTATATTATATCAATATTAAATTATGATTCTTTCTCAAAATAGACAATGACAGAATTTGTAAGGCTGTGGCAATGATAAAAAAATTTTTATGCTAATGCCACATGAGGCTCAATGAATCATATAGGTTTTATATAAAAATATAGATAAATTTTGATTTGATAACAATGATGGTGCAGTGAGGGTAAAAAAATTGCTATCTTTGTATTTACAAAAAAAAAAGGAAAATTCTTCACCCTAAAGCAGCCTATAAAAACTCGAATGGTTTCTTTTAACGGTTCTTTACTAAGTAGTTCATACGAAACATTTATTATTCTGTTAGGATATAGTTCAACTGGAAGAGTTTACTCGAAAAATGGATTTTGTAGACGAAGTAACCGTAAAGAAAGTGCTCTACTTCACCATTCTCGTCATAGTAACACAATATTTACTATATTAAGATGGAGCAGTTTCAAGAGTCGCATCAAATATACCCATCCTCTCTCTCTTAGCCACAACACCACACACCACACACACACCACACCACACCACACACACAGCGGTAAACATGCAGTATATATATATATATAATATATATATATATTATATATATTATATTATATTACTTCTAATTATATATCTTATAACTAATATCTGAGTATATATACATATCTATATCTATATATATAGTATATATATCATAGTATATATACCTATATTATTTATATATATATGCATATATATAGTATATATATATATATATATATATATATATCTATGTTAATATATTATTATATATATATATATATACTTATTTTATGATATATATATATATATATATATCTATAATATATTATTATATAATAATATATATATATATATATATATATATATATATTATATATATATATTATATATTAATATTCTATATATATTATATATATATATATATATATATATATATATCATTATGATTAAATCGATATCTTAAATCTTTATAATTGGTTGAATTATACATCTATATATCTATTATATATATATATATTATATTATCTTATATTAAATAATAATAATATATACTAATAATATATATATATATATTTATTATATTACTTATATCTATATATAATATACGAGTATATGGCGAAGGATCTAATATATCTTATATAACTACTATATATATATTTATATATTTATATATATATATAATAATATATATCTATATATTAATTATATTTTATATATATCTAATATATATATATACTATATTATATATATATATATATATATTATATTAATTATATTATATAATATATATATACTATATATATTCTATATATATATATATTATAATATATTATATATATATATATATATATATATTATTATATAATATATATATATATTATATTTATATATATATACTATTTCTATATATATATATATATATATATATATATATTATCTATATTATATATATATTATATATATATTATATTATATACTATATATATATCCTATATATATACTATCACCCCATCTATATATATATATCCTATTCTATTATATATAACTATATACTATTAAATATATATATACCTATAATATCTATATATAATATTATGTATATATTATATATATATATATTATATTTATATATATTATCTATATATATCTATTATATTATATTATATTATATTTCTATATATACTATATATTATATATATACATATTTTATATATTTAAATCAGACACGAATTGGTTTGTTTTTTTTTCGTATATAATTCAAACCACAATTTAAAATTCAGTGGATATTGAAGAAGGAGACTCCTTGGCATTTCTTGATGTTAAAATATTATAGGAACAACAAATTACAAAAAGCGTTTATAGGAAACCAACATTCACAAGATTAACAATAAATTTAATTCTTTATTTTCATGTTTTTTAAAATTTTTTTAAATGTTTATTTACTTAAAAACGCTTTTCGATAGAGCATAAAGTCTCATATACATATTTGATTTTAAAATGAATTGAACTTCCTAAGAGCTATTCTAAGAATGGATTCCAGGTTTTGTTTACATATTTTCAGGAACAACTTTCGTTAAAATACATTAATTATAATTCTTGCCTAAATTAACAGTATAAAAATTTGTATATGAAATTAAAATCTTTTATGGAGAGATGAGTTGTGGAAATTGCAACGCAGAACTTAATAGGATTATTTAAAGCAAATTATCCCCAGTTAAACTTCAGATTAGCTTTTTTCATATGAAAATAAAATTGGAAAATTTTCTTCAAAGTTACAGATAAACTTCTTTACCTTATGTTTTATCAGTGATATAAAACAAATACAAGTAGGTGAATGTGATGCACCTACATAGCGAAGCTACTCGTAGTCTTTCTATTTGCATTGCTTGAACATAAGGTATCTCTTTAGAACTTTGGACATTTTGTGCACATCCAATATTCGAAGATCATTTTCATTCTATTCAAAACATCCAATCCTATACAGGATTCATATTTAATATTTTTGATTTTGAAAGAGAGCCTACCAGTGTCCACTTTATTTGGAATCCTTATATAATTTGGGAACCACGCTCAAAGCTGAATGAAAATTTTATCAAACTGAAATATTTGCTATCTGAAGTAGAGGTTTTGTCACTTAGTGATATTTTTTCTATTATTGGGAATTATTAATTTTCTTTTATATTATTTATTTAATTTATATAATAATTTTATGTAGTTTTATTAAGTATTATATTTTTTAAATTTTGTTATTTTGTTTTTTGCAAGCCTTGATAATGGGTAGACGTTGGATTCACCCGAAACTAGTCGTTTTAATCAAAATGTTTAGATTTGTTTTGATCATTTTAGCCATTATATATATATATATATATATTATATATATATATATATATATATTATACTATATATTATATATATTAATATTATATATATATATGCTATATTATATTATATATATATATATATATTATCTATATATTATATATATATATTATATATATTATATATTAGTTATATATATATTATATATTATATATTGTTATATATATCACTCACGGGCAATGCCTTTTCAAAAGGAGGGGGGGCAAATAAATAAATGAAATAAATAAATAATAAAAAATTCAATAAAGAAAAATAAATAATTAAAATAATGAAAGTACCCACTGCCTTGCTAACCAATCTCCCTCCAGGTGGGCCGAGCGCAAGGACTTAAAAGAGGAAGATTAAACTTGCGGGGAAATAAGAAAGGAGTTCCACAAAACAGTTGTGGCTGGAAAGGAGGAGGTACTATACGAGTAGATCCTTGAGTTCCAATATCAACAATTTTCTGTTAAAGCAGGGCGACGCAGTGGTGGGAGAATGCGAGAGGTCATTTCTCGGAGCACCTGCCGTTGTAATTCCTATAGAAAAGAGATAGGGCAACTAGTCACGACGCAGAGAAGAGGGTCAATAGGGAGTCAGAGAGTAATGGGTAAGTCTTATAAGCTCTTGCCTTAGCTTCACTATATCCAAAAGGAGGGTGGAAACCGGAAATCCACCCAATTATGTGGGAAAGTAATTTCTGCAGGGGCGAACAAGAACCTTTATATACAATTACAAGTAATCTTGAGCAGAAGCAAAAAAATTACGCATCTGAACAAATTTCCCTGCTTTTTCTGAGGTCCCATTTTAGAACCGTGTGATGTGAGTCTTCAGCTAATTCCCACTATTTTATGTTTAGTCATATGAATGTTTATGTTGTTTACGGGTAAGAAATTAGAGCCATCAAAGGGATAGGAAAGTTCTGGGAGGTATTTAGAGAGGGAGATATGAACGAAGTTGAGTTTTTCAAGGAGTTGCACTTCCAGAATTACGGTTACCACTGAGAATTTCCGACAAATCGGCCAGAATTTTAAATCGGAAAGCTGGACGAGAGTTGCAACTCTAGTAACAACGAGGGATAGCCAAATTAAAATGATGGAAGAATGGAGAGTTTGAATCATCGGCAATAGCACGTGGAACAGAGTTAGAAGTGGGCAGCTAAGAAGATTTCGTTGATGAAAGTAGGTTAATACTCAAGTTTGGAATGTCTAAACAGAACCCTGAGGAACACACAATTAATAAGAAAGGAGGAAGAGGTCTCTCCATCAACAAGAGAGATGGAACGATCTGAAAGAAACTAGACAAGAGTAAGCAAAGCGAAGGGAGGAAACTCCAAAGGAAGGTAAGCTTAGAGAGTAATGCGACGAATGCCATAGCCCTGTAAAAGCTTTAGATATGTCAGTGCTACCACCAAGATCCATGATCGCCTTAAGGGCAGAAGACCTAGATCAGTTAGATCGGAAGATCTCACAGTTGTATTCGAACGTCGAAAAGCCATACTGACACTTGAAAGAAGGGAAGAGATTCTATATGTGATCGAGGAAAGAGAGTTTAAGGAGAGTTTTGCAAAGCTTTGATGATACAAGTTAAGGCAATGGACTTCGTAGTTAGAAGTTGATCAGCAGCGGCTACCTTTTTTTGAGATTGGCTGAATAAAAGCGCGCTTCCAGCAATTTAGGAGTAGGTAGGGTGTTAGGCATAGGGGTAGAGGTAAGTGACAGGTTCCAGCTCAGAAGCACACTCCTCAAAAACAAGAGGAGGAATGCCATCTGGGCACGGCCTTCCGGACGTTCATGGATCTAGTATGTCATGTACTCGATCATAGTAATGACAGGTAGCGATTGGACACATAAGAGGGGAATTGGAGCAGAGGAGGGGAGCGGAATCGTCAAAGGGTGACATTAGAAGTGAAAAAAGAAGACCATTAAGACGATTTTAGCTTTTTTTAGCAGGAGTTTTAGCAACAAACGTCAGAACGGATAAGAGGGGGAAAGGCAGATTTACAAAAGAGATTTTGAAGATTTTTTTTTTTGAAGAGGCCAGTACAAATTTTTTTTTTTTAATCCAGAAGGAGAACCAAGAAGGGCATCACACTTCCTTTTAGTGTAAGAAGCTTGGTCGTGAATAATTCCAGCATCGATTTCGAGCAGAGCGAAATTAGTTGAGTAATAGGAGAAACGAGAGTTCTTCAAGCCTATACTCCCCCCGCAATAGTCACGCTCCTGGATGGACGAGAACAAGAGCTCGAATCCCATGGATTTGGGAGACAATGATTATATATATATATATATATATATATATTATATATATATATATCATATATATATTATACAAATATTTGATACTATTATATTCTTATATATTACATTATCTATATATATTATATATCTATATTTAAATTTATCATATATATATATAAATCTATATATATATATATATATATATATATATATAATACTTTATATTATATAATATATATTTATATATTATATATATATATATATATTAATATATATATATTTAATATATATATATATATATATATATTATATATATTATACTATATATACTAATATTAGTATCTTTTATATGATACTAATTTATATATACTTATATTATATATATATATATATATATATATATATATCTATATATATATTATATACTAGTATAATATATATATATATATATAATATATATATATATATATATATATATATATATATTTACTTAATATATATATATACGAGTATATATGTATGAGTAGATACCATACTCCATGTGTTTTACCAACTGTCTTATAATATAAAAGCTAGACTCATTTTGGAGGCAAGCTATATGTAAGAGATTATGAACAAGCTCTATAAAGTTTATGTGGGCATTTAAAATATGCACGGTAAATTGCTACTTTTTTATAAGATCCCATGATATTTTTATATCGCCTTTTTGTTATTTCAAATTGAAACAACCAATAAGACGCCTTTTCCTACCATATACAAAGGTGACAGAAGATTTGTGGTACTATTGAGGGATAGCACTTTTTAAACGTGCCAAAAACTATATGAAGAGAAATAGTTGGAGAGAAGACTGCGAGCGATTATGAGGGATTGTATTGGGAAGATGGCATAATATGGATTCAGAGTGGCAGAACGCATCAACCGAGCCATATTCTACTGAAAATGTTGTTAGAAAAAACGATAGAGAGGAATTAAGAAGTGCTGATTGTGGTGATTTTGGGGATTATAAAATGTATTGTAGTAATAGGATATATCAAGAGAAAGTTATGGAAAGCTGTTTGGAGAAAACAGAGTATGGGTATCAAAGCTAATAGAACAGATTAAAAGCACATACATGACTATCCAGAAGTCAAGATATGGGGGATTTTGTGGATGAGAATTGGTTCAGGGTAGATACGTTTGGAGTGAGGACTAGGAACGTTCTCTCGCCGTTACTGTTCATAATATATATGGAATACGGTTTGAAGAGAATTACATTATTCATGGAAAATGAGGAGCACATCTGGTCTAAATGCTGAAGAAGCAGCGGTAGTAGGGTCGGAGGAAGGGAGCTTAATTTACTCGGCGATGATGGAAGTATGGGAATGACCAAATGAGAGATTTGGATACATAGAAAATAATGTGTTTTTCAGGAGGGAAAAGCACACGATAGATGAAAGTAGCTAGGGTGAAGGAGGAGATTAAACATGAGGATAGAAGGAATCGACTGAGCAGGTCGATAAATTAATATTTGGGGTGGTTTTTAGTAGGGGTGGGGAGGAATGAGGCGATGTTGAGGGAATGAATGATAAAATTTGCAAAATGTTAGGAGAATTTACCAATATTAAAGATATAGGAAAACTCATTTTTTTCAAGGAGGTGAAAACGATAATTATTAAACGGTATGAGCCTGTTACTTGAATACATGGGGATATTGTTGGAATCTAAATAAGTACCAGAAGGAGGGATTAGATGCGCGAAGATAAGGGTACTGAGGTTGAAAAGGGGGTTATCCTGAGGAGATAGAAAAAGAAGTAAGTCTAAAAGGAGATGAAACAGGATTTCCACTCTCATTATGAACAAATCAAAAGAAGTAGCTACGATGGTATGGAATGTGAACGAATGGAGGAGTGAGCGTGAGATCCAAAAGAATGCTGGATTGGAGGCAGCTGGCCGAGGCAGTAGGAAGGTACGTAGAATAAGATGGTATGGACGAATAGAGGAAGGCAGTGTGTGACAGAGGAACAACGATGTATGAGAGTTGGATAGATTAGCAGAATTTTTACAAGTATAAGGATTGGAGACGTTCTGTGGGAGTGTGTCACTGAAGACTTTGAAAAGTGTACCAGAGGGGTGGTTGCATAAGGTGAATATTATATATATATATATACTAATTTATATATATATATATATATTACTATATATATATATATTTTTATATATTTTATATATATTTTATATATATATTTTTATTAAAAAATCATAATATATTTAATAATAATATAATATAAATTATTTCTATATCTAATTATTGATATGAATATTATAAAAATATATATTATTAATTTAATTTATATATATATTGTATACTATATATTTAATATTATATATATATATAATATATTATATAATATATATATAATATATCATGAATTTATTAAAGTGATACTACTTAATTATATATAGTAGTTAGAAATATTACTTAACTTTAAGGTTTCCTTATGTTTGCAATTAAATATAATATTTTATTGAAAATAAAAATAAAAAATTATTAGAATAAATAAAAGGTTGGCTCAGATCTAATCTAGTATGATGATGAGTGCTAAAGAATATTTACCGTTCTTATAACGTAAAATCTATTGATGTAGATAAAAAATTTCCGAATTCTCATATCTTAGGTTATTCAGAAAGCATCAATTGAAAATATAGGTGTTGTTAATCATAACGAATTAGCTTTATTGTACATGCGTTTTCTCTGTGTTTTAAAGTTTAGTATTATTATATATTAGATACTAAATATAATATTTATATAAGTTTATTATATATTCTCTATTAATCAACTATATGTAAATAAATATAATATCAAATCGCAAAAAAGTTATTAATCTCCAAAATATGATTTTAACAACAGGTGAATGAAAGAAATAATCATTTTGTTTATATACTTTTTTCTCAGAGGTATGAAAAAATTCAGTATATATATATAATATTATATATATATATAATATTACGTATATATATTATAGGTTATATATAATAATATATATATATATTATTATATATTATATCTATTAATATATTTAATATATATATTTTTATATAATATATTATATATAATTTAATTATAATATTATATTATATATATAATAATATATATATTATATATATATATATTATATATAATTATATATATATTATTATATATATAGTATATAATATATTTTTATATATATTAATTGTATTATTATTATTAATCTTTAATGAGGATATATATATAGATATGAATAGATATAATATAATAGATAGATAATTGATATATCTTAAAAATAGGTTAGATATAGGATTAGTATTATAGTAGATAAATATTAGATAATATAATTAAGATAGATAATTAATATAGTATGATATTAGATTTATGTAGATATAGTGATGATAATAGTGAACTCTTTATTCTTTATTATGTTAACGGTACTTTTTTTATAAAAATTATAATAAATTAAAAATTTAAAACTAAAATACTATATCAATACAATTATAAGATTGCTGAAATTATAAATATTATATATATATATTATATATATATGTATACAAATAATAATAATATAATATATATATATATATATATATATCTAATATATATATAATAAATATATATACTATTATTCTATATTCTATATAATATTATATATATATATTTGTTTAACAATACTCATATATATATATATTATATTATATATATTATATATTATTAGTATATAATTTCTCTATATCTTATTACATAAATCAGTTTATAAAGGAGAAAGGTAGGAGGTGTTTAGGCAAAATATTGTATAACTATATATCTATTAGTGATGTATATTTATATTGATAAATTTTTGTAAATGTAGAGATGTATTAAATATATCCATGTTATTCATGTGTATTTATACATACATAATATAAATATATATATTACTTAATCATTACAGTCTATATACTTAAAATAATTAATAAGATATCGATTATTATTTATAAATTTACTATATACTATAGTTTATTTTGATTATATAAATTATACGTATCTATGAAATATCCTAGCTAATATTTTTCATTATTAATATTTCAAATGTTTTTTATTGAAGAAGATTACCGTGTTTCTTGCTTTCACCAAGATAATCCAGACAAACCTGAAATTATTATTATAGTTATGTAATTTTATTAGTGTTCTTCTCATTAATATGTAATGTAACATACAGTTTTCAAATTTGTTATTATTCAGTATTGACTTGCTTAATTT
>JABUQX010017981.1:0-2500 GCA_015478945.1 Trachelipus rathkii
GAGCCGCAGAGACCCCGGACTCCTTGCCATCTTTTTGCGTTTACCTTTAGGGTATTCCTTTTAGTTAAAAAAAAAAATTACTTCAAAAAAAAAAAAAAAAAAAAAAGTTAAATGCCATCCTTAGAATTTTTCGGCTGATTCCAAATATATTAATTTGTTTTACTGTAGGACCGCCGGTTCTCTAGCTAACTACTGTGAGCATTTAAAAAAATCTGACCAATATATATAAAATATATTATTATATATATATATATATATATATATATATATATTATATGTATATATATATAAATATATATTATATATATATATATAATATATATATATATATTATTAGTATATATATACACAAATTAATAAATATTTACGTTGAAATAAACTAAAAAATTAAATAAAATGAATTGGAAAATAAATCAATTTGAAGCACAAAAAAATAAAAAAAGTAAGTTCTTTTTATAGCAAATCGAATTTTTAATTTTAATTTTGATATAAAAATTATTACCAACCTTTCCAATACTAAATTATTTTGAGGACCATGTATTACTTAAGGTCCCTACTTTTTTTTTGATCGTGTAGTGTGTACGAATATAAGTATTTTTAAGTATATTAATATAATATACAATTGACATTGTGACTTAAATTAATTTTTTATATGTTATACTACTATATGAACGTTTTTGTTTCATTATAGGCTTCATGAATTTAATATTTCGATCTTCCAAGTTCAATTGCATGTCAAAAATCATCATAGGAAGAGTTTCTTTTCATTGAAATCAAATCAAATTATGTTAATATGTTTAATTTTTTTTTTGTTTAAAGCAAAATTCAATCTATTTTCTTATGGTTTATTTTTAAAAAACCAAACATATTGGCAGATATAACTTATTAATATTAGAAACTCGTAAAGCAGTACTTAGGCTTCACATTTTAACCTAGGCCCAGGTCAGTTTGTTTTGATATATAATTAAGATGTAATTGGAGTATTATTATTTAAAGTACTATTTTGTTTAATTGCCTTATTTTAGGATATATACAGTATATATACTATATATTATATATATATATATATATATATATATATATATATATATATATATATATATAATATATATATATTATATATATATGCCAAGAACATTTCTTATAATATATATATATATATATATAAGGTAAATTTTGATCATAGTGACTGAAACGGTTAAATGTGAAGCAACATATCTTCATTACTAGAGTATTTTTATATATTTAGATTGTTATTTCATTGTTATTTGATTTTTTATATTTCAACCATATAAATCCATATGTAGTACATTGAATTATATAGATAAGGTAAATTTTCATATAACCTTATTTACAAATAAATTTGATAAAAAGAAATAAATCATATTGGAACATGATAAATTTTAATTTAATTTCCGTAAAAATATAACTGCATAGTAAATATAAATGTCACAGGCCTGGCATCGTCTACAGACTTTTCTGTAGATTTCCTTTTAAACTGGCAACGTTGTTTACAACTTTTACGTTATTCATCTTCTTAGAAAATATAAAAACGTATTTATTAAATTTAGTAAAATTCTTTGTTGCAATAGTCTGACCAGATCCTCATTTCAAAAGCCTTCTCATCGTGATTGCTGAAAGCTATTTAGACGCTATTTAGAAGTTCTTGCAGCCTTCAGTTTTCTTCTCCGTTGTACTTCAGTTTCTTCTCTCTTTATTTTCTCCCCTCTGTTTTTCAATTTCCTCCATCTTCGACAACAGTTCAGATCATATCTATATATAATATATATATATATAATTATATATATTAGTATATATTATATATATATATATATATAATATAATTATATAATATATATAATATATATATATATAGTATATATATATATATATAGAAAATAATAATAATAATAATAATAATAATAATAATAATAATAAGTTAGGACAGGTTACATAGATTTAAATAAATAATTATGATTTGCTGTGAAGCTTTTTATTGCAAAACAAGTTTTCTTTTCACTTTTATCAAATAAAATTGTGTTGTTAGGCTATTAGATATCATTAGTAGCGGTTTAAGCATGGCTTTGTCATAGGCTTTGTGTTTTAGTGCTGCCGAAAATTAAATTTGACAACAGTTTCATAGGTATAACAACAAATCGATTTTTTAAGAATCTGTTAAACTCAACTATTACCAAGCTTTACATTATTGTGATCCACAATTTCTTCAACAAGAAACTGACTTTATTTTTCAAACTTTTCAGAAACTGGCATATGCCTTTTTTTTAATTAAACGTAAATACAAACATGCCTACTATAATTTTCTAGGACTAAGAAATTGCTCTCCTTTTGTCATGGAAAATGTTAAAGTTATTCCTTTTTCACCCCAACTTCTTGAACTTAAATTTTATATTTAAACATTTATTTAATATTAATTTAATTTTCAGTTTTCCTGATACACTTTCAAGAATCTTAATTACTAATAATACCACAAAACGAGAAG
>JABUQX010017981.1:7500-10000 GCA_015478945.1 Trachelipus rathkii
GATCTGGACGGAAATTGTTCAGTATATCTTGGCAATAGCAAAGTACTGTGGGTCGATATTGGTTGGACTTTTGAGAAGTAACTTCAAGGGTACGGTTTCCTGATTCTCTTATAAAAGAGGCGAGATTATGAAGCTATCTATGGCTTTGAACCTAAGACATCAATAATGGGATCTGGACGGAAATTGTTCAGTATATCTTGGCAATAGCAAAGTACTGTGGCTCGACATTGGTTGGACTTTTGAGAAGTAACTTCAAAGGTACGGTTTCCTGATTCTCCTATAAAAGGCGAGATTATGAAGCTATCTATGGCTTTGAACCTAAGACATCAATAATGGGATCTGGACGGAAATTGTTCAGTATATCTTGGCAATAGCAAAGTACTGTGGCTCGACATTGGTTGGACTTTTGAGAAGTAACTTCAAAGGTACGGTTTCCTGATTCTCCTATAAAAGGCGAGATTATGAAGCTATCTATGGCTTTGAACCTAAGACATCAATAATGGGATCTGGACGGAAATTGTTCAGTATATCTTGGCAATAGCAAAGTACTGTGGCTCGACATTGGTTGGACTTTTGAGAAGGCGAGATTATGAACCTATCTATGGCTTTGAACCTAAGACATCAATAATGGGATCTGGACGGAAATTGTTCAGTATATCTTGGCAATAGCAAAGTACTGTGGCTCGATATTGATTGGACTTTTGAGAAGTAACTTCAAAGGTACGGTTTCCTGATTCTCCTATAAAAGGCGAGATTATGAAGCTATCTATGGCTTTGAACCTAAGACATCAATAATGGGATCTGGACGGAAATTGTTCAGTATATCTTGGCAATAGCAAAGTACTGTGGCTCGATATTGATTGGACTTTTGAGAAGTAACTTCAAAGGTACGGTTTCCTGATTCTCCTATAAAAGGCGAGATTATGAAGCTATCTATGGCTTTGAACCTAAGACATCAATAATGGGATCTGGACGGAAATTGTTCAGTATATCTTGGCAATAGCAAAGTACTGTGGCTCGACATTGGTTGGACTTTTGAGAAGGCGAGATTATGAAGCTATCTATGGCTTTGAACCTAAGACATCAATAATGGGATCTGGACGGAAATTGTTCAGTATATCTTGGCAATAGCAAAGTACTGTGGGTCGATATTGGTTGGACTTTTGAGAAGTAACTTCAAAGGTACGGTTTCCTGATTCTCCTATAAAAGGCGAGATTATGAAGCTATCTATGGCTTTGAACCTAAGACATCAATAATGGGATCTGGACGGAAATTGTTCAGTATATCTTGGCAATAGCAAAGTACTGTGGCTCGATATTGATTGGACTTTTGAGAAGTAACTTCAAAGGTACGGTTTCCTGATTCTCCTATAAAAGGCGAGATTATGAAGCTATCTATGGCTTTGAACCTAAGACATCAATAATGGGATCTGGACGGAAATTGTTCAGTATATCTTGGCAATAGCAAAGTACTGTGGGTCGATATTGGTTGGACTTTTGAGAAGTAACTTCAAAGGTACGGTTTCCTGATTCTCCTATAAAAGGCGAGATTATGAAGCTATCTATGGCTTTGAACCTAAGACATCAATAATGGGATCTGGACGGAAATTGTTCAGTATATCTTGGCAATAGCAAAGTACTGTGGCTCGATATTGATTGGACTTTTGAGAAGTAACTTCAAAGGTACGGTTTCCTGATTCTCCTATAAAAGGCGAGATTATGAAGCTATCTATGGCTTTGAACCTAAGACATCAATAATGGGATCTGGACGGAAATTGTTCAGTATATCTTGGCAATAGCAAAGTACTGTGGCTCGACATTGGTTGGACTTTTGAGAAGGCGAGATTATGAAGCTATCTATGGCTTTGAACCTAAGACATCAATAATGGGATCTGGACGGAAATTGTTCAGTATATCTTGGCAATAGCAAAGTACTGTGGGTCGATATTGGTTGGACTTTTGAGAAGTAACTTCAAAGGTACGGTTTCCTGATTCTCCTATAAAAGGCGAGATTATGAAGCTATCTATGGCTTTGAACCTAAGACATCAATAATGGGATCTGGACGGAAATTGTTCAGTATATCTTGGCAATAGCAAAGTACTGTGGCTCGATATTGATTGGACTTTTGAGAAGTAACTTCAAAGGTACGGTTTCCTGATTCTCCTATAAAAGGCGAGATTATGAAGCTATCTATGGCTTTGAACCTAAGACATCAATAATGGGATCTGGACGGAAATTGTTCAGTATATCTTGGCAATAGCAAAGTACTGTGGCTCGACATTGGTTGGACTTTTGAGAAGTAACTTCAAAGGTACGGTTTCCTGATTCTCCTATAAAAGAGGCGAGATTATGAAGCTATCTATGGCTTTGAATATGGTCATGGTGTTTCTGTTCGAATTCACTTTGAATTCCTTGGAAAGTTTCCTCTTCTCGCGGTTGACATGAGGGCACTCTGGTACCCACCATGGGGTTGTCTGTCGTCTACATGCAGCCCAAACG
>JABUQX010017981.1:15000-27500 GCA_015478945.1 Trachelipus rathkii
GCTTTGTAAAGATAGGACCTGGCGTAGGAAAAGCCTTTTCACTTTGTATTGATATGTGAAATGGTGGTGAATGACATGGTTGAGGAATAAGAACTATTCATCACCTTCAATGTTTAAAACTCTGGTACATATTTGGTTATTATTACATATTTGACAATTTCTTATTTTTCTAACATCCTAATAATTAATTTATAGAGCGGGTTTGTGGAGTACAAAACACCCCACTCACCTATATATATATATATATATATATATATATATATATATATATATATATATATATATATATATATATATATATATATATATATATATATATATATATATATATATATATATATATATATATATATATAATAACTATCCATGCCTCAGATTTCTGGAGAAAAGCAACTGATAAATTTAAAAAATATTTATATACATATATATAAAAAAAGCAAAAGCCAACAACTGGTGTTCCCAGACGGTCTTCCATCCTAGTAAACCAGGCCCAACTTTGCTAAACCTCCCCCTGATTGGACGAGAAGCGGTGTTCTCAACGGGGTATGGTCGTTGACAAGAAATTAGGGCATCTTTTCGTCTTTATCCTTTTCTCCATGCTTTTATTTCAAATGGCTTCCAAGATTCTGGCATAGTTTAATGGCATTTCAATGTGGTATGGTCGATAACAACAAAATATAGTAAATTTCAATCTTTAATAAAAACCTATCTCTTCTTCCATGCCCCGGTATTTTCAAACAGCTTCCAAGATTGACATTTTTTATTATATTTTACGTAACCCATACATCGTTTCTCATTTCTTTCAACTCAATGGTGCGGAAATATATATATATATATATATATATATATATATATATATATATATATATATATATATATATATATATATATATATATATATATATATATATATATATACATATATATATATATATACATATATATATATATATATATATATATATATATATATACATATATATATATATTATATATATATATTATATATATATATATTATTATATATATATATATATATATATATATATATATATATATATATATATATATATATATATATATATATATATATATATATATATATATAATACTTAAAATGCTCATGCATGCCTCGGATTTCTGGAGAAAAGCAACTGATAAATTATATAAATAATTATAAAAAAAAAAAAGCAAATGCCATCATCTGGTGTTCCCAGGCGGTCTCCCATCCAAATACCAACCAGGTCCAACCTTGCTCAACTTCGTGATCGGACGAGAAGCTGCGTTTTCAACGTGGTATTTTCTTTGAAAGAAATTAAGGCATCTTTTCGTCTTTATCCTTTCCTCCATGCTTTCATTTCAAATGGCTTCCGTGATTCCGGCATGGTTTAATGGTATTTCAATGAAGTATGGTCGTTGACAACAAAATATAGTAAATTTCAACGTTTAATAAAAGCCTATCCCTTCTTTCATGCGGCGGTATTTTCAAACAGCTTTCAACATTTTGACATTTTTTTATATTTAGTAATTAAACCTATAAAATTTTAAGCAATCGATACATCGTTCCCCATTTCTTCTAACTCAATCGAATCGTGCGAAAACACTATTATATATATATATATATATATATATATATATATAGCATATAGTGTATATTATAAAGAGTTATATATATATATATATATATATATATATATATATATATATATATATATATATATATATATATATATACTTAAAATGTTCATGCATGCCTCGGATTTCTGGAGAAAAGTAACTGATAAATTAAAAAAATATTTATAAAAAAAAGACAAAGGCATCTGGTGTTCCCAGGCGATCTTCCATACAAGTACTAACCAGGCCCAACCATGCTTAACTTCGCTGATCGGACGAGAAACGGTGTTTTTCAACGTGTTATGGTCGTTGACAAGAAATTAGGGGATCTTTTCGTCTTTATCCTTTCCTCCACTCTTTCATTTCAAAGGGATCCTAAGATTCTGGCATCGTTTAACTGTTGCAATTTGGCCTATTTTGGTCGGCTTCAGTCTGTAAAGTTTTTGAATTTTGAACCTTTTGCTTTTGTCCTTAATGTTTTCGGCCCTAGTGGGTTTCGCGGAGGGGGGAAAGGGTATCTACGTATTCCTTAGATCATATATTTTGTGAAATTTTTATCTGAATGAACCAATTCAGATTGTTTCCCCTTGTCAAAGGTCACTGAAATTTTGAAATCAAAGTTTCGATATTTATTAGCGGTTTTTGTCACCTACAGCTTCAATTTGATCAGAAAGTTGCTCTGTATGTTCTTATACATATTGATAAATATGAATTCATACTTTGGCTCATTATTAATCTATGTCACACTATACGATTTATTATTGTTTTGATATTATTATCATTCTTTATTAAATATCTATATTTATAATTTATATCTATTATTATTTGTGCTATATTATTATAATTACTATTATATTATATACTTAATATTTAATATTATTATATTATATTATTATTAATTTATTATTATTATTTATTATTATTATATTTACTATATATATATTATTATATTTATATACTTATTATATTATTATTATTCTCTATCTTATTAATTATTATTACTTGCCTTATTAATATCTTATAATTATTTAATTAATTATATTAGTTTCATTTATTTATTTATCATTATTTGTATTTTTAGATATATTGTTTATTACTAGGTAATTAGATTTTGTATTTCTTATTGTCGTCAATATTAGAGGATTAGATTGTATTGTGTATCTAAGTTTGAGGGTAGTTGGCTATTATTATAATTCACTCTTCTGTGTTTTTTTTGATAATCGATTGATAGTTATTTTTTTAGTACTATAGTTTTAGTGTATGTAATAGTATAATCACAGGTGATGAATTAAGGTGCTCTGATTCGTAGAATATATATTAGAGATTGAGATATCTAGTATCTCGACTATTGATTTATGATTTCTTGTTTACTTGTAATGATAAAGATTATCAATATGATATGAATGTGATGTTGACTCATTGAGTCTCATGTGGTAATAAATTAATTATTTTATCAGGTATGTGTCTCAAATGACTCTGCATCTATCATGAGCACAGAATAGTCTTGTGTATACTATATTGCTTTTTTCTCTATTTATATTTAGATCTCTTATCTTTATTACCTACTCTTACATCTATAGTTGATCACATTTGCTATACTTTATATATTTAGTTTATATTATTAATCATTATAATTTAGTGTGTCGTGAACAGTTCTATTTACTTCGGTGACCATTATATACTCTTGTAGGTATGAGCTTATGTTTATTATCCACTTACATGGTAGTACTATTTCTACATAATATACTTGTTGAAAGTAATATATTTATCACTTTTTCATAATACACTTATAAATGTGAAATAAGTATATCTTAGTATCTTGTGACATATATAATTTATTACTTTATATTTTCCATTGATATTACTTTTGATTAGTTGGATAATATATAATAATATTTATCTTTCTCCTTCTTATATTTATTTAATTTTCTATATCATTGGCATAATGTCTATCTCTATATTATAGAGATAGTTACTTGTGATAATCATTAATATCTGTTATTTATTTATACTCCATTATTTTGTATACTCATTTCTTCATCTATTATGCTAAGTCATAAATCATTAGTAAGTGGTGTAATTATGTCTATTGATTATAATTTTAATCTTGAGTATGATTTTTGCTATCTGTGGATGACTGTCACAGAGAATAGCTCTCTTGTGCTTTTATTGTGACTGACCTTGGGATGTTAATCTGACTGGTTATTCTATATTCTTTTTACTTGTTATTCTCCAGTTTTTCTTATCCATTTTGAGATTCACAGTTCTATAGCTCCCTTTGATATAGTAGTTTATTTTAGTTTGTCTTTCTCACCTGTGCTTGTTTATACCTGATATTGTTTAAAATTTACTTCCTTTTACTCTGCCTTTATATCGATAGTGAACTACTTAGTCTCCATTTACCTTCTTCTCTCTCTCGCTACCTCTATTATTCTACTGCAAATTGTTCAATATGTTTTAAATGTATTATTTGAGTTGTGTGTTGTGTTAGTTTTTCTTACTTCATCTTTATTCTTTATTCTATTCTCTCTCGTTTTATCCATGACAGCGTTAGTTAAGAGGCGTTGTCGATCAAGCCTATTATTGAGTATATGAAGTTAAGTATATATTAAAGTAGTAAAAAATTTCATTGATTTTTAGTGAAATTTATTATAATTTAATTATTAATTGGTAGAAAATGTGAGTAACATAATTTATTGTTGGTGAGATAGTTTTCGCTTTTCGTATGTGTTTTATTAGGATTGTGTGTTGAGTAGTGATGATATTTATAGACTAGGTCTTAAGTGAGTTATAAGATATACTTGATTTTATTCGGAGTAGTGAGTTCGAAGAGTTATAAATGATAGCTTATTCTCGTTATAATAGATGAGGTGTTTATGAATATTAATATAGTATAATAATTAAAGTCTATCGATAATTATATTATTTGTAGTGGGTTAAGAGTAGAATATTGTAATACATTTAGAGTATAAACTTGGATGACTATAATATAGTGTTGTATGTATAGTAAGGTAATTTTAGTATAATATTGTAAGTGCTTTGATTATGTTAGGTGAGTCAGATTTAAGTAACTATAAGGTAAGTAACGCTTAGATTATGTGGTGTGTGTATGTTGTTTAGATTTTAATTTTTCATATAATGAAATTTATTAGCATATATAAGTGGTTGTATAAAGTTTATATTAATTATTTATTATATTTTATTATATGTAGTATGCAATATCTAAATAGGTTTATGTAAAGGTGATTGTGAGAGTAGATATAAATTAGAGGCTCTATATTAGAGGTGTTAAGTGTGTTATATTTTGAAGCTTATATTAATATGGTAATATAATAGAAGAGTAATTATATATAATATAATAATGAAAGATAGACTAGAGATATTTGATGTAAGAGTGCTAAGTTAAAACATTTTAGATAGAGACGTGACCTGAAATCAGACAAATGAGGCTGAATCGTAGCAGTAAAAATATTCATAGATAGATTAACGATGAAGTTATTTAAATACCGTTTTTATTTCAGTATCTCAAAGAATTAATTGTAATAAACGCTTGTTAGAGTTGTGTCTTATTATATATCTTAATATGATCAAGGGATAGTGAAGTGGAGTTATTGTATAATACTTGATGATATTGTATTGTATGAGAACAGGTGAGTGAGCGATGCTTGATAATTGTGTAGGTGAGATTACTGTATACGTTTTGATCTTTCATGAGCTCTATTTAAGTTTAATTAGTGCAGTTGATAGTCTTTATTTAAGTCAGACTTCTGATTTTTCCACTTTTAAGTAACTCCATTCGTACCTTTTATTTACGTCAATAATTAAATTAGTTTAATTATATTTAAGTAATTATTTTAATTTAGTGTAATTTATATACGATTAAAGATATATTAAATATAGGTATTATGTAATATTATTTTATCGTGTTCCTTACTACATACAAGTAAACTATGTTCATAAAATTTTTCACTTAACTATATATTAAAATAGCGTAGCAATAATACGATAATATAATATAATATATAAATAATAATAATAAATAATTTAATTATAAATTTAATATGAATATATAATTATATATATACTTTTTTTATATATATAATAATTTAATATTATAATAATTATTTATATAAATAATTAATTAATTATATAAATAATAATTATATATTATAAATATACATTAATTAAATAATTAATTAATTAATAATTAATATATCATATTATCTTCAATATTATAAATTAATATTATGAGTTAAATATATATTCAAATATATTTAATTCATATTATTAAATTAAATAATTATAATAATAATATTTATAATTATATATATTATTATATATATAATTATAAAATATAATTATAAATATATAATATTATTATAATATATATCATAATATATAATATATATATAATATATTAATAAATAATAATAATAATTATACAATATAATTAATATAAGTTAATATAATATATTTTAAAATTAATATAATTAAATTAATTAAAATTAATTACATGTAATTATTAACATATATTTATTAAAATTATATATATATAAATGATAATAATATAATATATATATATTAAATTATAATATAAATTAAATTTTATTATTATATATATTAATAATAATAATCACTCATAGTTATTTAATAATATAGATATATAGATATATTTATTCATATAATAGCCCTGTATATTAAGATAGTATTGTTGTATATATTATAAATTGATTATATAATTGTCTAAGCAATGGGTCTAAGTTAATGGTAAGTATTTTATTGTAGATAGAGTCTTATCTTATGAGTGAGGAGTGGAATTCAAGTGAGAATGTGAGACGTTCAGGAAGTGACATACTCGATTTAATATGGAGAGTGAAATAGTGTGATATATGAATTGTGTATCAGCTAAATTATACTGGTAAACCAAGAGACGAGAAGAGATAGAGTCTTGAGTGGCAAGTGCTAGAGGATTCTAGAGAAATCGAAAGAGCAAAGTCCAACTGACGTGACAAAGAATGAAACGATGATTAAATCTAAGATTGATTCGATCAGTCTATTGGTGATTGCTCGTATGTGTAAGGTTGTGAATGTATTAGCTACAGACGTAGGAGAGGTTTACAATCGAGTATAGATTGATCTCAGAGATTTGTCGATGACTCTCTAGTTTATATAGTTTTTTTGTGAATCTTTCATGTAGAGTTTGCGATAGATGGTAGAGGTTCATATTTTGTAGAGGAGAGATGTACTACTTATAATCTTGTAGCTCATTTGAAGAAAATCAGGATGAGTAGAGCAGGTATAATATGCCTTGTCCATTTGAGAAGATAGCTTTTGTGTCTCATAATTATTTGAGATACATTGATGATTTAAATTAAGTACGCTCTTATCTAAGTATATATCTGATGAATTATACATAAAACATAAAGCTTCTATCAGTATCCAATACTTATTATTTTTTATTTCTTATTATATATTATTTATTTATATTTTTTTTATTATTTTTTATTAAGTGTATTATACGTTTATACATTCTGAAATGGTGAAATCAATGTATGAACAGAAATTGTTTTGGTACCATGCAGCTATCTACTTACTTGAGTTAATTTTACATATTGAGAAAAAATAGTAAAAATATAAATTGGAAATTAAATTCTGTTATATAAATTTTATATAAAAATAATAAATTAATATACTATTCCGAGCATATAGTATTATATACAACATAAGTTAAAAAGGTAATATAATGAGTTAAAAGTAAATAATGATTAATATATAAAATAAATGATTATTTATAATTTAATGAACTTTTTCATATTATTATTATATATTATTATATTTATTTATATATTTAATATGTTAATTATTTAATTTATATAATTATTATATTATTATTATTATATTATTATTATTATTATTATTATTATATTATTATTATTATATTATTATTTATTTTTTATTACTATTCTTATTATTATTACGATTATTTTTTTTTATTATTATAAAAAGTAATTTATTAATTATTATTATAGTATTATTAAACTTACATTTTATTTTAATGCTTTACTTATAAAATTATTATTAATTTAAAAATTCTAACTATTTATTATTACTATTTTAATTAAAATTATTTAATTATATTAATTATTATTATTTATTTTTTTAATATATTATTTATGTATTAATTATTAAGTTATTAAATTATTATTATTATTATTTATGCACTATTGTCATTAATCATATTAATATTAGAGTATTATTACTTAAATTTAATATTCTTAATTTACATTTAATTTTATAATTTTTTTTATTATATCATATTTTATTAGTATGGTTTGTTAGAGATCTAATTTAATTATATTATGTATTATTATTATATTTTCCTATTATTAATTATTATTTAATTATAATTATTTAATAATTAATTATTTTTATTATTTTTTAATAATATATTATTATTTTTATTTATATTTATTAATTATTTAATTATTAATTTTATATTATGTAATTTATATATATATATTATATATATAGTTATTATTAATATATATATATATATATAATATATATATATATATATATAAAATTTTATATATAATAAATATTATATATATAATATATATATTTATATATATATATATATAATTATTATATATATTATATATAATATATATTATATTATATATATATATATATATTATATATATTAATATTATTTATATTTTTATTATATATTTAATTATTATTATATACTCAGTATATAAGTATAATAATAATTACGTATTGTTTATAGAAAAAATACAGACATACCAGGATTATAGTTTCTTAAATTATAATATATAATATTATATTATAATAATATATAATATATAATATATATTAATATATATATATATATTATATATATATATATAATAATAAATATATATATATAATATATATTTATATATAGTAAAGTATAATATTTATATATATATATATTTATACATATATATTTTACATATTATATATATATATATATAATATATATTATATATATATATATAATATATTTATAATTATAATATAATATTATTATATATATATATATATTATATATTATATATATAATATATATATATAAAATTTTTCCAAAAGATATGTTATGTAAGGTATGAGTTATAACTATTATTTTCATTGGGTACAGGTTCATTAATGGGGATTTTTTATATTGTTGTCAAAATATAGGAACGTTTTGTTTTCCAGAACTATTTTATTTTCAGTTTCTGATATCTTTAAGATGTTATTTTTATGTAGCTTAACAGTAACACTTTTAGAATCTTAACGATAATTTTTAAAAAAATCTTTTTGCTGATTTTTTGCGTTTTATAATTTTAACTCTATGTGGATAGTTGAGAATATATATAATATACTGTATATTATTATATTATTATATATTATTATTAATTTAATTATTATTATATAATTATTATAATTATATTTAATTATTATTATTATATTAATATTATATTATTATTATTATTATTATTATTAATATTATTATTAGATTATCTTATTATTATATATTATTATTTAATTATATTATTAATTATTATTATTATATTATTTTATTATTATTATTATTAAATATTATATTTTATAATTACTAATATTATTATTATATTATAAATATTTTTAATTTAATTATTATTTATTATTTATAATTATTATTTAATCTTATTATTATTTAAATTATGATTATTATTTAATTATTAATTTATAATTTATTATTTATTATATTAATTATTTATTATTAAATACTTATACTACTTATATTATGGTTTGTGCGTGGCTTGATTAAAGTCCAGAGAGAAGTACTCCAGATATAGTGATTGAAATAACTTCTCACATTTACGTAAAATAAAAAATAGTATTATTTGAGTTATATGTATTTAAATGATAGTGAAAATAATAAACTTTTATAAGTGTAAGAGTACTTTATGAATTTCTAAAAACTATTTTTTCTACCTTATTAATAGTTATTGTCTATAAAATGGTCATATCATATAAATAATATATCACTATAATCTAAATAAGCTATTTAAAAAAATAAAGTTAATTAAGAATGTTGAGGACTAAAATTAATCTAATGCAAGAATGCATAGGTGGGGATAAAATTTCTATATTATCGAATGAAAATGTGTTTTATTAAATGAACATTTATACAAAATAACTAATAATATAAACAATAAACTCATAGAGTATATAATTGATGTAATTAAGAATTTTATATAATTATATTAATTGAATTGTTATCTTTATCTCTCTCTTCATCTCTTCATCTATCCATCTTAGTACTTATCATCTTATATATATATCTATACTCTTCATCATCTCTATATCTCTCTCACTTTCATCTTACTATCCTCTTCTCTATATCTACATATCTCTATCAATATCTCTCTTCTATCTCTATCTTTACTAATATCATCTTCATATCTTATCTATTGCTACTACTATCTTATACTATCTCATAATCATCGCTCTTACTATCTCTTACTCTCTCTCTTCCCTATTATTCAGTTATATCGTTGTTATGAAAATAATATGAATATTTTTGAGACATTACCACCTTCATTTTATTTAAAAATGATCAAGTATTATAAGAGAGAGTGAGAGAAGAAGCAAGATGAAAAGGGAAAGCGGAAGTCATGAAAATAATATGAAAGTGTAGTATGTATATAAGGGAGGATAAGGAATTATTAGGAAATATATATAATTGTGAAGTAGCATGAAATATGATAGATAGATAGTATAGAATAAGATATGATAAGATTTATAGTATTTGATTAAGTAATTAATGATTAGATAGTGATAGAATATAGAATAGGATATAGATAGATAGATTAGATATTAGATTATGATAGATGATAAGATAGATATGAAATGATTATGATTAGATTAGAATTAGTATTATATAGATAGATAAGATAAGAAAAGAGAGAGAGAGAAAGGGAAGAGAGGAGAGCATAAAATATTAAAGGATGTGAGAAGAGAGATAGAGAGAGAAGAGAGAGAGAGATGATAGATAGAGAGAGAGAAGAAAGAAGATGAGAGAGAGAGAGAGAGAGGAATGTAAAATGCTTCCATTTCTTTTTTGAGATATTTGATTGGAGATTCGGAGACGAGGCTTTTGGGAATATCTGATTAAACGAGTAAGATTTACGGTGGCTGCTTTCCACTTTCATAGTCGGAGTTATATCAATGATTTTTAAACACATTCCCTTTCGATTGTATCGATTGTACGATATGATAATTATCAGTTATATCAGACTATCTTCATGTTATTAAATGATTCATTAATAAATTATTATATATCATCATAATAATATAATATATATATATTAAATTTATATAATATATATATATTAATATAATATTATATATATAATATATTATAATATGTGTGGGTTATATGTGTTGCTATAAGTTTTGTGTGTGTATTGATGTGAAGATATGATTTAATTATAGTAATTATAAGATATATATATATATATAATATATAATATATAATTATATATATAATATAATATATATATTATAATATATAGTATATATATATTTATTATAATAATATATATAATATATATATATATATATATATTTAATATATAATAATATTAATTATATATATATGTATAATATATATTATATATATAATAATGATAGTTATATATAATTATATAATATTATTAATATTATTTATTAATATATATATATATATAATATTATAAATATATATATATAATATATATATAATATAAATATATTATTATATAATAATTAATAATTATATATTATTATATTATAATAAGATATCGAATAATAAAATATGTAATATCTATAATATATAAATTATAATAATATAATATTTAAAATAGAAGTAGCCTAAATATTTTATATATATAATATAATTATAATATATATATAATATATATATTATATATATATATATATATATATATATATATTTATAATATATATATATATATATTGTATATTAATATATATATATAATATATATATATGTATAATATGTATATGATTATAATATATAGGAGATATTTTTTAAGGCCATTTATAAAATAGAGAGCAATTACATATATAATACAAAGCACATATGGACTCTCTTTATTAATAAATTTTTTTAAAGAAACCCATCCTGTGATAGCAATCAAATTTTGAGCACGAAGATTGCCGATCGAGAAAATCTCAATTTGCCCCTGTTCCCCGTTCCCTGAATCTCTCCTCTCAGACATTGTTATTAAAACTCGTCCATCAACATAAATATTTCTAAGCAAATTGTCATCAACAGCCGATCATAATTCGAATAGTGTCTTGAAAAGACAAAGGTAGATAGGAGACTCCCTTGGTAAGAAATTGTTTTCGAAGGGGCTAGGCCTAAAATTTAGTAGCGCTTATGCACTGTGCATTTGAGAACTAGAGACGGAAGAGGATTTATGGACAGAACACTTTGCAGAGCGGAGTCGCATAGCGATTAAACAATAAAATTATAATTGGTTCGGCAGATGCAAAATATGAAAGCTAACGCCTATGAGAACGTTGACAGTATATCATACTAAATAAACGTTTTGAGCCACCACCATCTTATTATGATCCTTCAGCTTATTCTTATCACGGTAAATCTACACATGTGGGAATAATATTCTCAAATTATAAGAATAAAAATAGCTTTGTGATTAACTAGAACTTAACTCATCTTGTAAGGATTCAAACTCTTCTCGCTAGACATAGTACTTACAATTTTTATTAACACTGAATCTTAGCTGTTATCTCTGACAGTAGTTGGCGCGATATCCTGCATATTGTATACCTATGGTTTGTCACTT
>JABUQX010017981.1:35000-51716 GCA_015478945.1 Trachelipus rathkii
ATGAAATTTTTATTAAAAACATTATTTTACGTACCTTAAGCCAATAACAGTAAATCGTAATGACATCCCTAGCAGCTCTCACCAGCTATGCCACGTTTTGTTCTATTGAATTACTGCTTTTACATCATCTGTAGCCATGTAATAAGTATAAATAATAAACAAAATAAGTTCTTCTCTACTACACAACCTGTTTTCTATTAAATCATTCTGTTATTATTTAAAAATAAACACATTATTCACTTACATTATATATATTCGCTCGATGTAACTAAAATATTTCAAAGTTTTTTAAATACGAGGATTTTCTTTATTTTATCACTTATCAATAATGTAAATTATTTACATTGACAATCCATGAGAAAACACAACAACCCGCATTCCTAGAAGATTACGAAACTGAACCTCTCTTCTGTAAATGTGTTGGAAATAACTACATATAAGGCCTAAATTAGGATAATCTTTTTGTTCCCCGGGCGATTTAGGCCTAATTCCCGGTCAGAATATATATTTCAAACTCACCTTTTTCTGTAAAATGTGGTGCAAAAAACTACGTGAGGCCTAAAATTTAGGATAACACTTAATTTGAATATCCAGACTGATTTAAGCCTGAAATACAGGTCAAAAAGGTAATATCCAGGTAATAGACAAGAATCATTAGTTATTATTATTATTTTTATAAAATATATTTCAAACTAATGAACTGTACGAAGATCCTTTAAGCAGGTAAGAAGGAATGTTTTCCTTACTTGTGATTAGGACGGATTGAAATCCTATATCTCTATATGACCTCGATATGTGATTGGGCTGAGAATTATTTTATACGTCTTTTTATGGTTTAAGCATATGTAAAAACATATTTTTTCATATCACTATGCCTTACCTGTTGATTGGCATGAAAATTAACTTGTTACTTTTAAAACTTGTATTTAAGCAGGTGTGTTTTAATTATCTTTATAACCCAAAATCATTTTTAAAATCATAAGTCTTCTTAGCTGTATAAAGCGGTGCAAATTATCTGATTTGTATTAAAAAGTGTGTTTATTTTTACTAAGTGTGTATCATATTTATAAATACTTACATGAGGAATAATTATTAATTATTCACTAAGAAATAGATAATAATAATTCACTAGATTTATAGTAGATCACATGAAAAGCAAAACGCAAGAGCGCCGCAAGCGCGACCCGGTGTGCGGAAGAGCCGCATGAACCCGCCGGCGTAATTTACTACGCGGTCACGAAAATATTTTCTTTATGATATGCCGTTGTAAACTTTCATTACATCATTTGGTATTTTCAAATATACCGTTTCCTATATTATGAGCCGATACCAGTTATTTCCTTACTTGAACATTTTTAATTTTTGTTATTTATAGAAAATACCATGTCACTGGTAAAGTTTCTTAAACATTTAGTTTTGAAATGAACATTTTGTTATGTAGAAAACAGTTTGATTATTTCATTGCTGATTGAAAGTCATTGATGGGGAAATAGAAACAAATATCTGGCCCAAGTGTGCACGACTGGCATATGTTCCTCTTTGTTGAAATGCCTTTAGATTTATTACTTTATAGAATATAAACAAGTATTTATTATGCCTTAAAGGCTACACCTACATAATCAGACGTAGTAGGTTAATGTATAGAAGTTATCCCATTCCCTACCCTCCCTTTTCTAGGTATGTCTTTACGGTTTTAATCTCTCTCTATGTATAAGTTATGAAAAAAGTTGTTTATTCTAAAATATATTACTATATTACTAATATTAGTTAAATACACAATGCGTGTACATCATAATAAATTACCCTCTGTACAAAAACCGTAATTTTACTCGTTTATGGAGTATCCAGTCATGTATTCATATTATTAGTTACTTTTTCAAAATTACATCGAAAGTATGTAAGTTTGATAGCCTTCTTTATATCAGGTGATAGTATGGCATTCGGATACCATCAAGAAGTATCTCACTTGGTTTTTAATAAAAACCTGAAGATATACAGGGATTTTAAAATAAACTATGCGCGTGAAACAAATATGTTTTATAATATTCGTTTAAATATGCATTGGACAGTACACCAACTACAATATGATATACATACTGAATGGCGACGGTATCCAAAAGAATTCATCCTCTAGGATGTGTGCCCTACCACTTGAAATAACAACGACTCTATTATTTTCGCGACGCGTAGTAATATTACGCCGCGGGTTCATGAGGCTGTTCCGCACCGGGTCGCGCTTGCGGGCGCTCCTGCGTTTTGCTTCAACGTGGATCTACTATTAAATCTAGGAAATTAATTATATAATCTATTTCTACGTGAAATAATATTTATTTTCCTCAGTCATCGTGAGAATATTTATTATAAATAAGATATACACTTAGTAAAAATAAAACTTTTATAATAACAAGAATCAGATAATTGTGCAACGCGCTAACAGCTAAAAAAATGACTATATTTAAATGAGTTTGGGTCTTAAAGTAATAAAAACACACCTGCTTAAATTACAGTTTTTAAAGACAAAGTAAATTTTCATGCCAATTCACAGGTAAGGCACTTAGCATATTGAAAAACAATGTTTTGTACATACCTTAAAACCAAAAGACGAATTAAATAATTCTCGACACAATCACATACGAGGTCAATATAGAGTTAGGATTACTCCGGTCAATCATCAAGTAAGGAACATTTCCTTCATTACCTGCTTAAAGGATTTACCGATCCAGCATGTTTAGTAGTAGTAGTATTATAAATAATAATAATAACAATATGCTTGTCATATAACTGGGAACTCTACCTTTTGACCTTTGGTATTTAGGCTTAATTTTACAGCCTGGATTACAAACAGGTTTATCCTAAATTTAGGCCTAAATTTAGCCTAAAGTAGTTATTGCACCACATTTTACAGAAAATGGTCAGTTTTGAAATATATTTATGAATTAGGCTAAATCGCCCCGGGAAACAAAAAGGATTATCCTAAATTAGGCCTAAAGTAGTATTTCAACACATTTATAACAGAGAGCAGTTCCAGTTTCGTACTGTAAGGGTACGGAGTTGTTGTGTTTTTCTCGTTGATAGTATTTCAATGTAACATAGCAAGATAATAATAAGCTAACAAATAATCTATCATAATAATCAAACAAAATTAAAAAAAAATATTGAAATTTAATTTTATTTAAACATCGAGCGAATAATATAAATGAAAGTATTTTAATTTGTTATTTTTAAATAAAACTTAGAATGATTTTAATAAAAATACATGTTATGTAAGCAGAGAAGAACTTATTTTTGTATTTTAATTACTTATTACATTAGAAAGCTAAAGATGAAATGTTAAGCAGTAATTCAATAGAAACAAAACGTTGGCATAGTGGTGTAGAGGCTGCAAGGGTGAAGTTATCCTATGATTTACGACTTTTATGTGCTTTAAGGTAACCGTAAAATATATGTTTCCTTTAATTAAATTTCATAAATTTTCAGATAAAATAATTTTAGGAATGATAGTTAACATCAAGAAGAAGTATTAACAAGTATAATAATAATTCTATTGTTTCAAAGATAATGATTGTTTATTATAGAAGTTTTAAGAAACTTTTGAAATAATTTTAGTGATAATTGAATGAGTAATATAATGTACGTGTTTAATTAAAAAACATAAATGTGTTTTAATTAAAAATTATGTTCATACAAAAAACTTATTTGATATGTTTAAACAGAGCGTGTGTGTGTGTGTTATTGTGTGTGCGTATGTGTAAGTTCTCACGTGTGTGTCTATGTCGTCTCCCTTTGTGTAACTAATAAAAATAATGAACCGTGTGGTTAAAATAAATATAAAAAAACAATTGTAGTTAAATTAATAATTAAGTATAATTTAAAATAAAAGAAAAAAAAAGATAAAATAAAGTTTATATAGACTAAGAATAAAAAATGAGAAAATATTCTTTTTAATTAAAATAATAAAAATAATAATAAAAATAAATAAAAGTAATTAAAACAAAATTAAAAACATAATGTTAATAAATATATCGAGATTAAAGCAGTAACACATATGGAGTAAAGCAGTTAAAACATGATGAGGTTAAAGCAAGTAAACATGAGATTAAAAGCTAGTAAAAACATGAGTTAAAGCATACAGCAAGGTTTAAAAAAAAGATACTAAGCACTTTGTTGCCATAGTCACACTCTAGTTGCATTACGTGGATTGTAGCTGGCTTTAAGGTATGTAATGTAGATGAGTTAAGATCAAACATAAAACATATGCAAGTTAATAGCAGTAAAACATGGAGTTAAAGCAGTAAGACAGTAAAACAAAAGCATACTAAAGCCTTTGGTGCCTAAGTTACTTTACGTTTTGCATTTACTGATTTACTGTCTTTAAGGTATTATGGGTTAATAACATATGATTAAACAGAAGGTAAAACAAAGTATACTAAGCCTTTGCGTGCTAAGGTCACACACCTCTATTGACTTTACTGATTTACTGCTTTAAAGGTAAGATATGTTTAATAAAAGATATATTAGTTAAACGTTGAGTAAACATTAGAGGTTAAAGCAGTTAAAACATGTAGGTCAAGCAGTGTAAAGCAGTAAAAACAAAAGCATAACTAAGCCCTTTGGTGCTAGGTTAACACTCTATTGATTTACTGATTTACTAGCTTATAAGAGTCTGTAAAGTAATAGGTTTGTAGTAAAATTTCTACATTGTTAGGTAAAATAAAAATGAATTTATATTCAGCCACTCTGCTTCTTCTACATACAATTTTTAAAATTATTAATAAAAATGATATAAGAACATTTATATATGAACATAATGTGTATACTGTTACTGTGTTAAATAATAATAATAGTCATCTGTAATGAGTTACAGTTTAAGGTCTCGTCGAAATGTCGTTTTAATAAAAATGTATTAGTATGAATAAAACTATGAATGACTCATAGTAAAATTTTTCATTTCTTCGCCTGGATATTTGCGCCATGCGGCGCACGCGTTTCGGGCGGAAACGCTAAATATTGCTTCTGCCAGGGGCGCATGCGAAGACTGAGGCCGGGAACAGCGGCGGGCGGGGACGCGGCAGGCGGGGACGCGGCGGGCGCTGTCCTTTCGCGGAGGGGCACACTGCGCCCTGGTGGTTTAGCTTATGATCCTAGGGGAACCTTAATATAATGTTTCTATGATTGTAGGGTAGAAAGGCTATGAAGAAAAGCGTTAGAAAATGCGATCCAAGATGAGTCATTAATCCATCAAAGTTGAAGGCATCAAATGCTGAGGCATCAATGCTGAGGACATCAAGTTAGAAATAAGCATCAAAGTTGACGCACTCAAAGTTGGGCATGGCAGACCAATATTCGAGTTGTGTGTGAGTGTAAGTGTAAGTGTATCAGTGTGTGAGTGTAAGTGTATATGGGCTAGTGGAAGTGTCATATGCCTTTAGTGTAAAAGCGTTTATAGGAGTCATAGATACCCGTTGTGATGTATGTAAGTGAAAGAATAGATACTATTGCGTGAGTGTGAGATGTGGAGTGTGACAGTGTTAAGTGTATATTGGTTAGTGTAAGTGTCTATTTGGAGAGTTGTTAAGTGTCTTATAAGTGTCTGTAGTTGTATAAGTGTCATAGCTGAATGATGTGTATAGTGTCATAGCTGTATGTGTGATACGGTGTGCTGTGACAAGTAATATATATATATCAGTATACTAATATATATCAGTATATACTATATAATATCCGTATTACTATATATTATAATATATATAAATATATATATTATATCATATATATATATATATATAGGCATATAAGTGATAGAAAAGACTAACTCATAGTAGAAGCATACCTAGCAACTTGTAATATACACCAATCGATTCTCATACCTTATAAACATAAGGGGTAGACACCCATATTAGGACCTATTCTAGACCTCAGGAGGTCGAGGGGCTATGAAAAGCGCTTTGAAAAAAGTCTGGCACTCGTTGCACTATGTGGCACTCAGTTGGCACTAGTGGCACTTCTCACTTGGGACTATGTGGCACTCACTTGGCACTATTGGCACTTCACTGGGCGACTCGACCTGGCACTCATCTTAATCTCAATAGAAACACAAAGAAACATCCCGAGATACTACCTTTACGGTAGAATGGAGTAACCATCAAATTGAACCGTCAAAGACTGAACATCAATAAATTGCTGAGTCATCAAAATGACATCATCAAAGCTGAGCATCAACAAAGGAGCATCAAAGATGACGTCATCCAAAGACCATCAAAGAAGAACCATCATATAGGTGTTCATTCAAAAAAGCTACAAGTCGAAAAAACTACAAGTCAAATTGTACCCTGGAATAAACAAGGGGGAACCGAAAAATTTGGTTTCGTCAAAATATGCCCCCTGGAAGACCAAAGGTTGGTCGTGTGTTTATATGCTTTGTTTAATGACATGTAAATGTAAGTGCAAAAGTATCTATGAGCCGTGAAGTGTAGTGGTATAATTATTAATTGTTATAATTTACTTCAGCTCAACATTGTGTGTGTGTGTGCTGAGTTAAATCTGTGATGTGTAAGATAAATCTGTGTGTGCAGTGTTAAGTAAAATCTGTGGTTGTTTGAAAATTTACGAGATAGACATACACAATGTGTCTGCAAAAATAATAGGGTGGGCAAAATTGACCCATGAAGACCAAAGGCCTTGGGACGCAAAAAATCTTATAGGAGCGGTTTTTGCCCACAAAAAAAAAACATCTTAGGGTTATTTCAATTTTCAGAGAGCTCACCAAAACAAAAAAAAAAAAACAAAATTCTCTCTCACGAAATAGGCAGGGAGGGTGGAAAAAACCCTCAAAAAAAAAATTTGGGAAAAAAAAAAAACCATGGAACAAGAGCAAAAGAACCCAACCCCCCCCCCCCCCACCCCCCCCACCCCCCCCCCCTAAGGGTATGTGTAGGCTAGGTGTAGGTGTACGCAAGGTGAAGGCTGGGTGGAGGCTAGGTGTAGGTATAGGCTAGGTGTAGGCTGGTGTAGGCTATGTGGAGGCTGGGTACGCTCAGTGTGAAACTGCGGTGGAGGCTAGGTGTACGTGTATGGCTAGGTGCAAGCTGCAAAAAAAAGGTGGAGGCTAGGTGTGAGCGCTGTAGGCTAGTAGTGAAGGCTGGGTAGGAGGCTAGGCTCCTAGTGGTTTATGGCTGGGTGTGTTTAGGCTATGTGAGGCTGGGTGTAGTGGTGTAGGGCTAGCAAAACATTCAAAAAAGGACGGGCTAAGCCCCTAAAGCATAAAAAAGGTACAAAAATTAGGTGTGGGCAAAAATATGACCCATGGTAAGACCAAAGGGTTGATCGAAAAATGTAGGGGCGGGCACGTCACAACTGCTTGCGCAACCGTTTTGGAGAACCTTCTTCGAAAGGCGTTGCCAAAAAAATTAGTGTTGCCAAAAATTGCCTCCTCGGAATACCAAAAGGGATGGCCGAAACATTTGTGGTGTACTCAAAAAGGTAACATAGGCGCAAAAAGGTCTAGGCCAAAAAAGGTCTAGGCCTAAAAAGGTCAAGCCAACAAAGGTCCAAGGACCAAAAAAAAGGCAGGCCCAAAAAGGATACAATAGGGCATCGAGGAGTAAAAATATATAGAGAGCTACAAAAACGATGCTCAAAGAGAGAGCGGGTAAAATCGGCAAAATTGAGTCTAAACATTACACACGGCACCTCGGGAACCATCCCGCGCGCCTTACTACTACTGTGATGATAAAGCGACGTTAGCTCTTAACTGAAACAGAAAAGATAGTAGTAGAAGTATCGACAGACAAAGTACGAAAGACAAGCCCATCCATTACATGCCACTTATAACACTTTAAGTAAGAACTCGCTGCAGATCGAAAAATCCACACTAGAGTTTCCGGACAGAGTAACGCGCACCTTCTACTAAGGCAAATACTCGTCAATGTTAGTGTCCGATCCCATTGCCAGATAGGGCCAACAAAAAACGACTCCCTCAAGCAAAAACCTCACCATTCACTACTATTATGCACATTTCTTCTCGCCTATGCCCAAATCTCACATTCCTCTCCTCCAGCCATTATCCTTTACAATATCAGATCACTTTTTCTTGGCATCCCAGCGGTCGATTCCCAGCACACTCACCACTATACTTTCTATACGATTATCATCCATCCTTTCCACATGACCAATCATCTTAATATACTCTTATTTTCATTTATTCCCTCATGTACTCCTTTCTTCACACCAACAAAATAACTCCCTTAATGCGTTCATTCCCTCATTTTATCAATTTTACTCACACCTAACACGCCTTAAGATTGTCCATCTGAGCACATTGTACTTTAGATAACTTACTCTTATGTGAGCATAGCTTCACTACTACCAAATATACATAAACCAACAAAAAGGTAAACAAAGGTACCCGACGATGTGAAGAGCTCACCTAGCACACTCAAGATCATATCGTCCCCTTTACACCACCAAGGATTTAATTGCTCAGCCTCCTCAATACCATTCACCACTTTCCGTATTACTACCTCTGCATCACCCGCCTTCCTTTTCATACTCACAATATCCTTAAAGTATTTAAACATAGGACACTTGTTCCAGTTGGTTAACCACTATATATATAATATATATATAAGTAATAAAATAATAATAATAACTACTATATACCTAATAATATAATTATTAATATAATATAACTATATATATATATATAATATTATATATAATAATAATATATATAATGATAATATACTAATATATAATATAATAAGACAAAACTGCTATAATATCAATCGCAGTGTGATAGGTATTGAAAAATAACCCCGTAAGTAATTTCACACTGCTGAAGGATTGAACCTGGGCCCTGGCAGATGTCCGCGTAAGTGTTTGACGACCCCGCCACGATTGTACTAATTAATAGGTATTTCACTCTGCCCGGTGCCCTGTTTGAACCCTCCGCCCGAGTGGGACGGGAAGAGTGCGTCGTGCGATTCTGTTTGGTGAAAATAAGTGGTGGTATATTCACTGCAAAGGACAGTTTCTCGCGCCTCTCTATTTAGTCCATCCGTGGAACAGTGGTACATCAAACACTTACACAAGCAGAAACATTGCTACGGCCCAGGATTCAACCGCAGCATTGTGATGAAATTACTTAGGGAGTATACTCTCTTCACATATCACTAATACAGCTGCAATGAATTATACGCGTTGTCTTATTAAACATAATATTCACCGGGTTAATAGGTCTTTCACTCTGCGCTGCTGCCCTGTTTGACCTACGCCCGATAGTAGGACGGGAACAAGAGTCGCCGTCGTGGCTTACCTGTTATGGTGCCGGTTTGGTATATCAGTACAAGACATTCTCGCGCTCTCCTTTAGCTCCCGTGATAACAATGGATCGTCAACCACTCTCACAACGGACAACTCTGACTAGGGCCGCAAGGTCAATCCCAGCAGTTAATTACTTACGGGGTTATTCAATATAACTATTATACATATAAAACTAATAAAAATATATAAATAATAATATTTATATTAATATTCAATATATAATATATAGACAACAAAACTACAGTATCATATATCTTATATATATAATAATCAAAATAATAAACGATCTCGGAACACAATATAGATATAAAATAAAAATTCTTTTATATATTTACGGAAGCTTACGCTTTTCATATTATTTATCAAATATTAACTGATCGTATAAATGTCCATGATCTTTTTTTTATTTAGGAAAGTTTTAATAGTAAGAAATCCCTTATCTAATATATATATTATAATAAAAATAAATCATATAAATAATAATATAATTATATAATAGTACTATATTATATAATATAAATCCAAAATAATATCCAAAATATTATATTCTTTATAGAATATCAATTGTAAATGTAAAAATTATTATATAATATATACTCTAATAATAATAAAATAATATATATATATTTGCTATTACATATATAATAATAATAAATAAATTTATACACTAATAAATATAGTATATCAAATATATATATAATAAAATATAATTATATAATAAGTAACTCGATGGAAGTTTCTATCGTATTCTTTAGAACTGTGGACTCGGCAAATTAGCCAAAGTCCAAGGCGCGCGACTAATAATTAAGGTTGCAACTCTATTTTTCGACTTTTTTACTCTAATTACGTTCAACTTAACTAACACATCTGCATAAAATATATAATATAGCCACAATACTGCTTCAAGGCAAATAGGACAAAAGATGTGCGAACTAGACATTGACTGATGCCACCAATCCTATTCCTCTATATCAATACAAGTGTATAAATTATAAAAGAATGTCAAATAGTATATAATTAACTGACTAAAAGAAAAATCAATTGTTTGAAGGCACTCCAGAAAAGCAATATTTCAATTTAAAGGCAAATATTGAAAACAATTTTGACGTAATAATTACTTCTTATGACCAAAAATAGCTCGGCAAAAACAAACAGCTATAAATATTGCTTTAATCGCTACATTAAACACATTATGGTTATTTGTTTGCAGTTCCTCATTAAAAGATGCGGAATACAACAACAAAAAAGATCATAAATTGTTCTAAGTTCCAGCTACTCTCATTTATCCTGATATATTTGATTCATACATGCTAACATATACTTGAAATACGGAAAATATGAAAGGCTCAAATAACTCACAAAAAGACCTATTAACTTTGATTAGGACTTAAGAGAAATAACATAGAATTAGGCTTACCATCAAGTTTGTAATCCTTTATTCACTCTCCAAATAGCTTTATAAATTACAGTGTGTATTATATATAACACACGGTAGCAGGAGGAATAAACAGAAGAAATCTTATATGGTGCAGGGAAAACCCTCATCATGCCACACGTTTTTTATCCACCATTGATATAAGAGAAAATCATATCAAAGAAATTAATACATATATGGATAACAATAATTCAATACTTTGAATTTTTAGGAACGTCGGAAATATATAGTTGATCATAAACCTTTTTCTATTTTCATAATGATAAAGAGATAATTGTTCACAATAAGCTTCAACATTCAGTGGTTCGATATATTCAATTTAAATGTAGCATGAAAAATTCATATTACAATTGCAAATTCATTATGATATGACAGTAAATACAGTAGACACGAACGATCCAGTTTTTTTTTGGTATAAGAGAAGTCATACGTACTTAAAGAACGACCAACCAGGAATAAAAATATTTGAAGTAAACCAGTTTCAGTACAGTTAAGATTTTGAAAGAGATGAACTTTCTCTGACTATATTTTGAAGTTCATATCCGAGTTAAAAGATTTTTTTTGTACATCACTTTTAAACTGTAATCAGAAGTTAAACAATGAACTCATAATTAATAGTAATTATAAGCTTAGAACCCGGTGCAGAAAAACCTAAATTACTTAGACAAAGACAAATCTACACATAGATTCTATTCACTAACCTTACCTATACGCGGAAAATAAAATTCATGAAAAAAAAAGAAAATTTACCTGATCATATTTTGCATAATCTTGCATTTGCAATCAATATAAATAAACCCAATATCATATTTGTCAGATTGATTTATACAAAACTTACAGTTCACTCTTCCTAACAATGAAAGCTCTAGTGTCAGTTTTAATATCTCTAAAAAAAAATTATCAAATGCAAAAATTTTTCATTTTATCTTTAAAGAAGGCAAGATCAAAAATAACTTCTATTTTTTATCAAAGCGATAGCTTTTAAAGATACAATAAAAATTCTTCTAATCACTCCCTAAATTCATATACTTCACAAATATTCTTAATCTTACCTATGGGTTTCTTTTTGAGAGCATTTCAATGTATCATTTACCGCCAATTGATTTTTCCGCTTTCAAGATACAAGCTGCATAAAACTTCTTTACCTATCAATTTTATCTATTCAGAACAAACATGAGCAGATGGATGCAAACTCCTTTCTTGATTTCCTGATCGTCCTTTTGGAGATAAACTCGACGATTCCTCACCTTTTCTTAAACTTCCAACCCTGTCATCTCTAAACCGTTAGAAATCCATTCATTCCTTGAGTTTTCTCTGAATATCTTATTTCTGTATAACTTTGTTACTGTTACTTTCAAAGTCTTCGCTAGAACAGAACCCACCATTTCTGAAGAGACAGATTTCTGACACTTTGATGCTGCATAAATGGTTCATACCTTGCTCTCCGATGTACTTCTTATGGTATATCCAAGGAAAGACTACGTATTTTAATGGGAATGGTCCCTCGAAGTTTGTAGATCTCATAGCAAAAATGATTAATTCTTTTTTGTATGAAATCGTATCGCGCATTCCATTCACTTTGCCTTCAACTAAATCTTTTTATATATTTATCTTAGAGAAATCTGTAATCTTTAAAGGAACAATACTAGATTTAAATATTTAGTTTAATATAATTGCTATTGCATATTTATATTTTATTAAACTAAATAGCATATCTTCGTTACCCTTGATTGATATGGAGCGCCTCTGAGCATGGATAATTGAAACAGTCCACTAATAATATTTTCCGTTCTAAAAAGATTTAAAGAACGATTGTTAAATCATATATATTTTCAATATAATGTCGTTATTCAAATTTCTATCATACAGAGTAGGTGTTATAAATTATAAAAAACCACAAAAAAATAAAAAAAAAAATGGAAGAAGTGGGGGCTCAATACTTAGAGCAAATACAACATGAGCAAAAGACACAATTTGTTTTTAATTTTCATGAAAAAAAACAATTAAAAAAACAATATGTTTCACAAAGTACCATTTAAAGTTTCGTGAACTAGTTATTGAAAGAGAAAACACGAAGACTCTGAATCCAGAAAACCCCAAAAATGCATAACAACTCAAATATAGCACAGAGAAAATATTAGACATCAAGGATAAAAAGAAGACTAATTCCAACAAAAAAGATTCTATATCACTCTTTACAAAATAATGGAAATAAGAAATGCATGCATTACAACAACAACAAACATACCGTTTCGAGTACAAACTCTCAACTACGAATTATTACTAATTCTCTCCACCCAAGAATTCTAGCAACGGAGCTTTGCATATTGGAAGCTGCTCAAAATGCAGTTAAGTATTAAAAGAAAAAGCTAAATTAAAGAGCAAAGCTGTTGCAAAATGAAAAAATATGTTAGAAAATTACTATTTTTTTTTTTATTTTTTTTATAGTTAAAAAAATATTAACTAATACAAGGAAAAGAGACAGAATCAACCGGTATTCATAAACCATTATCAAATTAATATTATCAAATTATTATTATTAATTAATTACTTTAATATACAATTATAATAATATTATACTATTAAAAGTATTTTGGCCCATATAAGCTTATTAGCAATAATTTTCACACGGTTTCTTACTCTTCAATAATTACTGACTGACTAAATTATTAATTATCATTAATATAAATAATATTATTGATTATTTATTATTATTACCTTATATTATTATACAAATAATAAAATATTATATTACTATATTATAATACTAATAATAAATAATAATATATAATCTATAATTATTATTAATTATTAGATTATTTAATAATAATAATATTGTTATTATTATTATATTATTTATAATTATTATTATACTATATATCAATTATCAGCAAATTTATAAAGGCTTCATTATATTATGTATCAATGATATAGGAGTAACTTTAATTATCTTTTCTAATTATTATTTTAATTCATTTTTATTTAAAAAGATCACGCCTCTTCATTAATTAATTATTATTATTATTATTATTATTAATATTATATTATTATATTATTATTATTATTATTATTATTATTATTATTATTATTATTATTATTTATTATTTTTTCATAACAAGCTATATAATATATATATCATATATTATATATTATATATCATATAAGCAACATCATTAAATCTTATATAAAATTACAAATAAAATGCCTGCTCACTGGACATTATATATATATATAATATATATATATATATATATAGTATAATATATATATATATATAGGTGATATGCTAAGTTCAATTACTTTTTTCACCTAAATATTCTCGCATTTTCCCTAAATTGTCCATGAGCTAAGGTTGGTTTTTTGAGTACGTGAAAAAAGTCAACCTTTAAAACGCTCCACAATTCGTCAGCCTTTACCTCAATATAATAATCATATATATATATATATTATATATATATCTATATATATATATATATATATATATATATATATATATATTATATATATATATACTATATATACTACTATTAAATCATAATTCCCCCTAGCGCTCCTAGTAGTACTATATAATAGTATATATATAGTATATATAAATATATATACTATTTCCAAATTAAATAATAATCATATATACAAACAAACGCCCCTTTCTCTCTTTGGGGGGGGGGGAGTTCACCCATTAATCTCACTCCCGTTTGAAGAATCATGTTTTATCGCAACAAATAATGCTGGAGGGTCACCTGTTCAACGTAGGAGCGCTGAGCAAAACCATCGCAAAAACAATCCAATGTGCGATAGTACAAATTTATCGAATTTGAGGAAACAACATATCGGTAGTGCCTTATAGTTACCATCAATAATTTTCAATCCTGTTATGATATATATCACTATATACCCCCCTACCTCCTACTATATCATATATAAATATAATAACTAGTATATTATAATCTCCTTACTATTATATACCTATCTCCTCCCTACTATACTATACCCCCTTACTATCCTCCCATATATATTATATATATATATACTATATACTATAATAATATAATTATATATATATATTATATAAAAGATAAATAATAATATAAGTATATATAATATATATATATAAAATATATAATATATAACATAATTATTAATAATATATTATATATATAAGTATATATAATATATTATAATATATATAAATAATAATATATATATTAATAATATATAAAATATATATATAATATATAATATTATATATATATATATAATATTATATATATAATATATATATATAATATATATAATATAACTATATATAATAAATAATATATTATATAATAATATAATTATAATATATATATATATATATATATATAGAACTATGTCTTATCAAAAGAAATGTAACCGATATATATACGAACGAAAGATGTAATCGAATATTCATTTTTTTCGATTATTTCAAAGGCAATAAGAGGATTAGAAGTTTGAACAACAGTTCTGTCCTTTTTAATCTATCGGAATACCAGATAAATAACAAGATGGAAGACGTCAGAGATATTCTTCAGCGACCTAACAGCGAGGGACGAACCGAGAGGAGCGATGCCTAGTACCACACCCAGTCGGCTCGAGTCACCAAAAAAACAAAAACAAAAAAAAGATTTATACCAGGACAACAGCATGAAAAAGGAAAAAGCAGCTTTTGAGGCAACTGCGGTTCGACGCGGATGTCGGTCGATTTTCAGAATGTCATTTTTATGCTAACACAATTATTAACGAACATCGCGCCCTATATAATAAAATAATATAAAATATACTAACGAAAATTAAATTTGTTATTATACGTATAACCATAAACATATACCTATATATATACACCAAAATACATATATACATATATATATACATACCCAAAAATATATACTAAAATATACTATATATATATACTATAATGCCATTACGCATATATCCTAATCCTCATAGTATAGAAAATATAAATATAGATAATAAATACTCTACAAAAAAAAAAAAAAATAATTTAATATATAATAAATATAATATAATAAATATTAAAAAAAATATAATTTATAATATATATAGTATCATACTAACCAGCTCTAATGACAATAAATATATATATATATATAATATTATATATATATATATATGTATATATATAATAATCACTATCTCCTATATAAAAGATATAATAGTACAATATAATTATTAATCACTCTATCCCACAACTACATATACTCCCATAAACCTATATATAGAATTATACTATTATAATAGTATAATAACTAGATTGAAATCTATAATACCTCACTCTCAATAAAGACTAAGTATAAGATAATAATACTTTATATCTATAACCCTATACTACGCCATAAATATATCGATTATATAATTGATAAACTCTACTTAACCTATACTTACACATATATATCAATAATACCTATTAATACATAGTATATAATAAATAAAAAAAAAATATATAATACAAGTAGATACTATATAGAGAAACGAGACAGAGACCGAAGAAGAAGAGAGAGAAGACACAGATGCGCCGAGAAAAGAAACGAGATAGCGAGAGAGATGACATAGAACAGAAAAAGGCAAAGAACAAGACACCACACAAACGCCAAACACACACACACAACACACCAACACACACACAACACCCACACAAAACAACCACACATAACACCACCAACCACAACAAACCACACACCACACAACTCGACGATTGATATTTAACAAATCCTTAAAGAAGGAAATGATTATAAATAATTGTCTTAAATAAACAAAATGAAATGAACCGTTTAACACTTGTTAAATATATCAATACAAAAACACTATTTAAAGCTCCTTTTCATTGATCAAAAATTCATATTTTACAAAGACCGAAAAATTTAATAAAAATAGCTATACCGATTAAAGAAACTAATTACAGTTTCTCGAACAAATAA